>PVKA01005162.1:0-82327 GCA_004027165.1 Ctenomys sociabilis | reverse complement strand
GCTTATGATTCTTAATAGCTGAGTAATACTCCATTATATAGAAATACCACATCTTTTTCAACCATTCCTCATGTGATGGACATCTTGGTTGTTTCCAAGATTTTGCTATCACACATTGCACTGCTATAAACATAGGTACACATATATCTCTATGATACAATGTACCATCCAGCAGAAAAGTATAAAAATGAAGTATACATCATGGGGCCATAATATTAAGCTGAGCTGTAAATGGCTATGGTCGACAATTTCTTTGAATAACTCACTATTGTTGTAGAATGCTGGACTGTGTTGGATTGTGGTGTCGAGTTCAAGCACCTAAGTTAGTTGAATGTCAATGGAGTGCCCACCTTTGACAGGTATAGACAAAGGAAGGGGTGTAGAAAGAAAAAATCATGATGTGTGTGTACAGACAGTACAGTTGGGATAGATAACACTGTGCTTCTACATAATCCTATGAGAGGCAAGATCTGCACTAATGGTGGTTGGACAGGATATTATGTCGGCTTCTAGTACTACGGTCATCCACTAGGAAAATAATTATTGAATTTTTGATATAATTCAGGTATAAAAAAATAAGATAAGTAAGCAGCTACATTCTTAATTCACTGATAAGAGATATCTGCTAAAATAATATCTGTAAATATAATATCATGTATGCACCTTGTACAATACCAAAACATTATGAAAACAGTTTGCAATGTATTAATTTGTCGAATCTGTATTGTTAAGGTGTCTTGAAACTGTCTGATTGACATTTGTAGTTCAATAAAATAAAAAAAAATACATTGCATATTTTTGAATTAGTCACCCAGTGTCTAAGAAATAGGCATTTAATTGTCTAAACAATATTAGCACAAATCTTTCTTTTCAGTGAACTCAGTATTCTATTTACAGAAGAATTATTATGCTAGCAAGAGTGTGTCCTTTTCATAAAGGTTGGTATATAGAACTTCCTTTCCTGAGCTTATTTGACTACAAGGCCCTTTGCTCTTGAAATAGCTGTAGGGCTCCCAATGTATTAACAGATCATCGAATACAGAAAAATAAATAAGAAATCAAGGCAGTGAGGGGGAGAGGTACAGCATCCAAGCTGCATCTCAGGGGGGAGGTTGGGGAGGATTTAGTGGGTTTCTGGAGTCTGGGTTCAAGTGGCTTCAGAGGCATTTTTCAAAGTGGTGAAACTGTGGCTTAAGGCCAGAGAAAGTGGCAGGGACTCCCAGGGCCTCAGCATTTGGCCGCTCTTGGAAGGAGCCCTGTGCCAGGGAGCAGTCTGCTGTGTGGCTTAGTGGGATAAACACTTCCCTGGCAAGCGCGAGGACCTGAGTTCAATCCCTGCTTCCACCAAAAAAAAAAAAAAAAAAAAAAAGTTGCTGAAGCAAAAGTGAAGTTCACAGTGTGGTCTTCCAGGTTCTGTGGCCTCAGGCTGCAGGCTGTTCTCTCAGGGTGCTGCCTTTCCTATCCCTGATACAAATCAACAATGGATCACAGGGGAAAGAGAAAGAACTCCTGCGAGGTGCAGCCACAGGCACCATGCCCAAAGGCCCAGCTCCCTCTTCACAGGGAAGAAGGAACTTTTGGGAGCCATAGGCAATCCTAAAGGAACAGTAAAGGCCGGTCAGGGGACCCAGGAGGCCTGGTGGCCAAACACCTTCAGAATGATCCTCTGGAAGTGGAAGGAGCCCGGAGACAGACTGCCTTATGATACAGTTGGACCAAGTGTGGGAACATTCTGTGGTCATCTCTCTGTGACACTGAATGAGATTGCAGGGTGCAGGTAGAAGGTTGCTGTGTCCTCTCTGGCTGGGCTAAAGGTTGATGAGGGACAAATCAGAATTTGGAAGAGGCTTGTCCAGGAGCTCGGGAGAGAAATAAGAAAATGTCAGTTTATGAAACATGTCAGAGTGCTAGGCTTTAGTATCATCTTTCTTTTTCCCTTTCCCTCCTTGTCTCCTTCTCTTTCTCTGGGGATTGAACTCAGGGCCTCTCTGAGCTACTCCCCAGCCCCACCTGTCCCTTTTAAAGACAAGATCTTGTTAAACTGCCAGGCCTGGTCTTGACTTTGTGATCCTCCTGCCTCAGCTTCCCAGAGTGCTAGGACTCCAGTGATTACGGATGTATGCCATGGTTCCTCAATTGTTTTTATTTTCAGCCCCAACATCGCAGTTCTTGCAAGAATATAGAAAACCTTCTTGGGAAATACACTTTCCTCAATTCCAAGGACTCCTAAAATAAAAAGCAACAAATTATTTCTCTCATGTATTTTCTTTGGTAAGAATAAACATGAAGTTTATTAAAGTGTAAGGTGCTGTAATTCTTTAAGAGTATTCTGAAAGTTCCCAAATTTGAGAAAATGGAGGACTCTAAGAGAATAAATTATAGTTTTAGTCCTAGAAAAATTTTAGGCCTAGAAAAACTGAGCACAAAGTAATGAATAAGCCATATATATATATATATATATATATATATATATATATATATATATTATAATAACCCATAACATTCCTATCACAAATATTCCTCAAATAACAATACCCCTTCAAATTAAATCCACAGCAATTTTATCTACAATCCTAGGATTTACAATTGCACTAGAACTAAATATAATAACCGAAAACCTAAAAATATATCATCCAGCCAAACTTAACAATTTTTCAAATTTATTATGAGTGATTAAATATGGACTGTCAGACATTTTCTTGTTAGAATCGAAGATCCCATTTCTATTTACTAGATGTGAGACAACTGAACACTTACTACAAAGTTTTAATCCTCAGGTATTTTTCTTTTATTCCTCTTTCTTCTGACAGTAATAATTACATGTAATTCAAAACAATTTCTTTAGATTGCACAGCAATCTGAAAATCACTGAATAACCTGCTCTGCTTTCTTAGAGTACATGTTTGGGAAGACAGCAATGCCGTATTTCCTTAATTAGAATAATAGTTTTATAGCTATGATAATTTTAATATCTCATTAATAGTGTTGCTGGGGAAGTATATGTTATTTTCTTTTATGTATTGGTGCAGGGTCTCATTCTGCAGCTTGGACTCACAGGGATCCTCCTGACGCAGCCTCTGCAGCTCTGGGATTCTAGGCATGTGCCGTCACACCTGGTCTCAGTGGGTGGCTCAGGGTGCCCAGGGGTGGGGCCGGCCTGTATGTGGTGCCCGGGATCAAACCCTGGTTCCTGTGCTTGCCTAAAGCAGGCATTTAGTCTGCTGATCTAATTCGCTGGCCTGAGGAAACTATATTTTAATAGTGGTAATAAGTTAACAAAAACTGCCTTAGCCCCTAGATCCTAGTCCCAGTACCACAAATACAGTCTTAGAAAACTGTTTACACAGAAAGACATCCAAGTATCTGGCCAGACTTGTTTTTGGTACAGTCAAGCCTAGGAGTTCGACCATCTCGTAGCTGTAGCCACATCAGAAAAAACCAAGCTGCCTAAGTTTGATATAATGATACCAGAAAATTTATGTTTTAGAAACATTCCAGTGCTGTGGCATTTTAACTCTAGCAGCTGTTCTGGGTCATTTCTTCTACTGTACTTTCTAGAACACTGCCCCCTCAGCCCCTTTGTGTTTTCACATTGACATGGGCAGCCCCGTGGCTGTGTCTTGGAGGCAGACAAGCAGCCCTCGGCTCCTGGCTTCCCCTCCTGATATTGCTGCTACAGTGCAGCCGTGTGCCCAAGAGCCATAGAGTCCCTGACACTGCCAGGCGTCCCCAGAGTTCCAAGAACTGGGCTAGCAACATGGTGCTCACGCCTCGCCTTGTTTTGTGCTATTTGGTTGAATAAGCAATAAAGGAAAAAAGACTTACATGCTAAAATACATTTTGACTGGAAGACTGCATTATAATATAATCTTCAGCAGAGAACAATAAAACTTCTGAATCAGGAAGTTTCCTTACAATATGTAGCAATGAATCATAACTTTCTTAGCTTAACTTGGTCTCAATGTATGTCTAAACCAATTCAAAATCTATGTGTGGTAAACAGGAGCAGTGAAATGTAAATACCTTCAAACTTATTGAGGTCATAAGGGGGGAAGAACAGTGTTGAAACCAAGAAACAAAGCTGTAATGTATTATCAATGCAACCTTTATTGATAACACTGTTATTGATGCTATATCTGAATTTCTTGATTACATAAAACAAAAAACTAAAAACAATTTTAGTTTTTTACTTATTACTATTTGAGAAATGTGAAGACTATTAAGGTCTTTTTAATAAATGATGAGTAGTGTCAAAGGAGAAAATTATAATTTAGAGGTCATAATAGACTTTATTTTGTCTTCTAGATCTGGCTCACCCTTTACTCCATAAAACAGAGTATAAAGTTCCATGAGGTGAGCAGAAGATTTTGGCTTTGTAGACAGAAGAGGTCTGAGGTAGAAATAAAACCCAGAAATAGATTGGCCACTTTAAAGATAGTTGCCTTGAAAAATGGAGGCAGGGAGATAAACCAGAAGAAAAATAAGTGGTTCACATTAGGTTACTTCAACATGTTTTTCTGTGAGGATTAAGACATAGTGAATTTTATTGCATGCCAATTAAACTGATCTGTTTGGGAAACTGTTTAATAAAGCACAAATCCTGATTTTTTTTTTTTTCAGAAATCAAATAGAGCTTAGTTTCAGCCTGGTAAAGTGGGACTTAGGCTGCAGTGACTGTTTTGATTTCTAGCTCAGTCTGTTGGGGTCCAGTATGAGAACTTTGTCCAAAACAATGGCCTCTTAAAATTTGTATTTAATGATTGGAAATTTATATTCACAATACTCTGACACCGAAAGTGTGGGCCTTACCTACCTGGGTGTTCTACAGCTGGGTTCAGTTCTGATCCAGCCTACCTAGAGTTGGTGATGGACCCAACAACTCAGGCTTCAGTCCCATGAGGCCTTGCCCGCTTCTGATATCATTACAAGTGCCTGGGAGCCACCCCACAGTCCCGAGAAGCCATATGCCAGGGGCTCCTACAACCCCGCCACAGGCTTGGTAGCTTGCTAGGATGGAAGAGAACTCAGGAAAGAACTTCTGAGCATCAACTGATAATAGAGGGTACAGCTCAGGAAGAGTCACATAGAGGGTGCGTGGGCAGGATCAGAGCTCTTCCCTCAGGAAGTTTATCAAATCTAATTATTTAAGAGCCTTGATGGAACTTCATCTCCAGGCCGCCTCTGCATCCCGAGGTCGATGAGTGGGGCTGTAAATGCCAACGCACTAATCGTTTGGCTCTCCCTACAACTGGCTTCAGAGGCTACAGAGGAGCCTCACCCCGTATCAGGTCAGTGTGGTCAGAGGGCTCGTTATGAAAAACAAAAGATGCCTGCTTCACTCAGGAAATGTCAGGGATTTTAGAAGCGCCGTGCCAAGAACTGAGGACAAAACCTAATTACATTTTTTTTTGTTGTTATACAAGTTTTCCCTTATCTGAGATTTTACTTTATGAGGTTTCAGTTACTGGGTTTCTGAAAATATTCAGTGGAAAATTCCAGAATAAACAATTCATTAACTCTGAATTGGGGCACCCACTGGAGCAGCCGGATGACAGCTCCCACCGTTCTGCGCCATCCCAGGACCAGAAGCTTCTTTTTTCCCAGCGTACCCACCCTGTCCTGTGTATTCTGCCCTGGGCCAGCCAACTAGCTCATGGTTATCAGACAGACCACCGCAGTATTGCAGTGCTTGGTTGGAGTCTTTATTTCACTTAACGGTGGCCCCCGAAAGGACAAGAATAGTGGTGCTGGCACTTCAGATGTGCCGGTGAGAAGCAACAGAGGGCTTCCTCTGGGTGACAAAGTGGAAGTTCTCAACTTCAGGGAGAAAAACCATGATGCTGGGGTTGCTAAGAGATAGGGTAGGAACAACTATTCTCTGTGTGAAACTGTGAGGAAGGAAAAAGAATTGTGCTAAGTTTGCTGTAGCACTAAACCCGCAAACATTACAGCCCCAGAAATGCAGTAAGTGCAAAGATGAAAACACACCCAATTCATGCATGTGGGTCTGCATGAGTTGGAAAAGGAAGGGGACAGGGGGCTGTTGGTGCTCTGAGGCTTCCAGTATCTACAGTGGTCTTAGATTGTTTCTGAAGGGAAGGGTGAGGGCCACTGTCCACAGGGAAATGGAGCCATTAGGTTAAGAGCATCCTTGGTGTAGAATGACCATCCAACACACATGGGATTAGCTAAAATGAAGTGTGCCAGGACATGGCAGGATTGGTGGCCTCACCTTGTGAAGGGAAATGAGGGGTCAGTGAGTCCACAGCCCAAAATGCCAGGGTCCCTGGAGCATGCCATGCAGTTCCAGCCCAGAGTAGCATGCACTCCCGAGAGGACAGGTAATAATGTGCTTGTCATGTTTCCAAATAAACTCAATGGTTCCAATGAAACCATTTTTATCTGCTTTTGTTATTGATTGAAGAAATGTTTGAGGTCAAAGTACTAAATGGAATTGGCTTTCTGCTGATTTCTTTCTGCTGATACTGGATAAGATGCAATGTGAAAAATTAAAGCATGGTTAGGCTGGAGTGACTCACAAAGCTCCTTGAGACCTGGAGCTGCACTTGTCCCAAGACCTAGTATGACAGCTGGCACAGCCTGAGGGGGGCAGGTGCTGCAAGGAACCTGAAAATTAGAAGGTACACAGATCCTGGACAAGGTTGTGCTCTTCTCTGACGGTTAATCTTGATTGTCAAGTTGACTGGATTAATAAACACCTAGGAACTTAGGAAAGTGCACAGCTAGATATGTCTGGCAGGGACAGCAAAGCCATGGTGGTGACCCACCCTGAATGTTGCCACTGGTATCCAGTAGCAAGGGGGCGCCCACAAGTGCATGCTTTCTCTGGTCACCCCACTGCCAGGATGTAAGCTGTTTCCCACCACCATGTCCTACCTCCATTATGTCTCTGCCTCACCAGAGGTGTGACAGCAATGGTGACAGCTACCCACAGACTGAGCCTCTAAAACCATGACACAAATAAATTGTCCTCTTCCACGTTGTTTTCCTCAGATATTTAGAGGCAGCAGTGAAAAGCAAACACTCCTTAGCCTTCTCCACACTACTGCAATGCAGGTCAGTCACATCAGAGTGGCCCACTGTGGGGAGAAGGGTGGTCTGTGATAATGCATGCATGGGATGCTGCTGCTTCAGCCCCTCACTTTAGCATGACAGATAGCTGTGAACACCACAGTCGACACAGCAAACGAAGTTATCAAAACACTGAAAAGATTTCCCTAAGCATCTACTTCTTTTTTCTTTTGTGGTGGAACTGGGGATTGAACTTAGGCCCTTGTGCTTACCATGGAGGAGCTTATTCCACTGAGCCAGCTCCCCAGTTCCAAAGATTTCCCTAAGAAGCTATTTTCCCAGTGACTAGACTGTGCCATGGGGAGAAGAGAATTTAGCACTGATTTTCTAGGGTACAGTTTAGAAAAGCCTTGCTTTTCAAGAGGACTTGTCAGTAGTACCTATGAGGCTTTGGGTAATATACTCTTAACATATTTATTTAAAATGATGACTGGAAGTGGGGATGTAGCTAAGTAGCTGAGACCTTGCCTACCACTTTCTAGGCCCTGGGTTCAACACACACACATACACACACACACACACCTTTAAAAATTATAAGAGCCTGTCTCAAAATTAAAAAAGGACTGGGATGTAGCTTAGTGGTACAGGGCCCAGGGTTAGCTCCAATACTATGTAAACAAAACACCCACAAAAACCAGTACCAGAACTCTAAGCCTAACTATTCAGAGGTTTTTTTTGTTGTTGTTATTTTTTTGCCCTTTGAGCTCATCAGGTAACATAAATTATTATCTATTTATTAGTTTTTCGAGACAGTCTACTATGTAGTCCAAGCCTGGCCTTGAACTCAGTGATCCTCCTGCTTCAGTCTCCCAAGTGCTAGGACTACAGAAAGCACCACCACGTGCAGCTCAACAGAAACTTTTTTTTAGAAATATCCATTCTTCCCCTCACAAATTTTTAAATCTGAATCCAGTGAAGATCTTCTTCTCAGGTCAGATGAAATATACAACTGGTGATAAAAACCATTTTGGAAAGGGAAAAATTCTTGGTGTCTCAATTGCTATATGGCTAGACACAGAACTCGGGAAGCCACAGACTCTTTCATTAAGAACCCAGTGTCATGGTGGGTGACAGTGGAGACATTTATGGGCCACTGTGCCCACATATTGCTATGGTGCAAACATGAACTTCTGCTTCGTCATGAAGTGGTGGGTAGACAAGTGCTTCACTGGCCAGAGAAAGGTGTACAAGCAAGTTTCTGGGTAATTAATAAGCAAAGCCTTCCAGTTGGCTGGGGACTGCTTCTTCATTTCAGTGAAGGGTGACCTGGCAGTCTATGCCTGCCAACAGTTGAAGGGGTTGGGATTTGTGTCAGCACACCCTGAGTGTCTAAACCACACATCCAAGTGCACTTTCCATGGGGCTGGTAGAGAATGAGGGCTCCAATCATTCCCTGAACTTACTATGTACTATAATTGGGTGAGGAATCAGTATCTCCATGGGATCTGCTTCTGCAATAGTTACAGCTCAGTTCTACAAAGTGCCTGCTCAGAAGCCAAACACATTTGTCTCCTCAGCTCCCCCTCCACCCCCACAGGCTGGGGATTGAACCTAGGGAACTCATGCATGCAAGCGTGTGTTCTACCACTGAGCTTCAGCCCTGACCTATCAAGACAGACAGGGTGAAAATGCTGTAATAATGCATATTCCTTCCCAACTGAATTTCTTCTTCAAAAGGAGGATTCCAGCGAGCTTTGTCTAACCCAGGGCAATCTGACAAGAATACTTGAAAGATCAAAAGCAGTCTTAGTGTTTAGTGCCTCAAGGTGGCCTCTACTTTAAAGAAAATGCTATATATAAGAAACCTGTGTCCTTTCTCAATCTATGCATTTGATGGTGCTTAGTGCAATGGCATTTTCAAAGGACAGTGGCTCACAGCTGATGGAATACTCAGGAGCTACACGTGCCTCTACGTAGGCCCTGAGAGCGTACCACCAACTTCCTTCCCACCAGGGGTGCAAGGAGTTGGAAAACTGTATTTCTGCCAGGTCTCATTATCTTTGAGATAGTCCTGGGAGTTCAGAAATGTGGCATAATGCATTAGTGCTTTACCTTTTTCCCAGATGGGGGTCTTGCTAGTTCACCCAGGCTGGCACTGGACTTGCGGTCCTCTTGGCTCAGCCTCTTCGGTGGCTGGGGCTATGGACAGGTGCCCCATTCCTGGCGCAGTGCTTTCATTTAGTATATGTGCTGCTGAAGCAAGCACTCTGCCTTGCTTTTAAAGCAGGACAGAGCTTTGGTTTCAGGTAGATGCTCAGGCCAGGAAATGGGCTCTTGGCATGTGTGTGTGTGGGGAGGGGGGTCATCTGCTGGAAGCCTCCTGGGCCAGGATGGCATCAGGACCTGAGGTGGCTCCAGGCGCCCAGTGTGACCCACCAGGCCGGCTGCCCAGCTCCCTGGGACTCACCCTACCCCGTGCAAACTTCTGCCAAACCCAGAGTTCAAGAAGTCGCTCCTTAGCTTGCTTTCTTCTGGTGAATCTGGAAGGAACTCCCGATCTGCTCTGTTAGAAAGCTGAGAAAATGGTCTAGATCTCAGAGTAAGTAATAGGAGTTAGAAAAAGAAATCCAATGAATGGGTGTTTTGGTTCTAAACAGTTATAAATCATTTCAGGAGCTTACCAAAAAACCTATTTAATAATAACAAAAGGTAATAGAAAGCACCAGCATATTAGACAGCCAAATAGCCCCACTTGTGGCAAAAATAAAAAAGCAAAATATCAATATTTTTGATTTCTAAAAGCCAAATTTAATAAATTAATGCATGCCAGATAAAAATATAAAATTACAACCAAAAACCAAATAATTTAACAGAAAATTCTGTGTTGTACATTTTATTGGTAGGATAACTTGTTAAAGTAACAAATCTAAAAACACATTTCGCTTTAGCTGGAAAGAAAGTACTATGTTAGAGAAGAGCTTGAGAGAAGCCAGTGAAGGACAGCAGCCGTGGCAGTACAGCAGCTGGGCGCTGTCTACCCTGGTGTGTGCAGGTCTGTGCAAGAAGCAGGAGCCAATGGTGTGGAGCCCGAAAGCAAAGTCACAACAGGTTTACTCTGCGAAACATGCTGGTTATGGCCACAGATGACCCAGGACAGAGGCGGGGCAGGGGCGGGTCTGTGCTGGTTGCATGGGGTTTCCTTACCAAATGGGGGTAATCATGCAATAGCTTGAGTTTCTCTTAACATGATAAACACCCAGGATTAATAGAATCGGAAAGCATGTGTGTTCACTGTTTTACAAGGACAGCTGAGTGGCGCTACAGAATGACAGAAAAATTCCTTCATTTTCATCTGGTTATTTGCCCAAACCTCTAACCAAGAGATAATTCAGCTAATGGAGCCAATTAAATTACTATAAAACATCCTTCATGTGTAAAACATTTCTTTGCCCCTCAAAATAAAATGTCTTCATTTTTGATAAGCAACTCCACCACCAGTCTCTGATATCGTATATCATTCAAGGCGGCCATTGCATCTTGTTCTGGGGATCTCATAAGGGTTGGACCAAAGACGATTCCAAGGTTCTCTGCGTTCATAAGATTTTCCTTTTCGTGGAGAGTCACTCTGAAAAACACAAGTGAAGGAGCAGGATGACGTGAAGCCATGGAGCTCTGCACTATGCCAGGCACTGGAAGTGAGGCTCGCAGCACAGGCTGTGTCCCACTTACCGACCCTCCCTCCAGCAGACAACGCAGTGGGGTGCACGCCTGCCTCAGGGATGGCCCGGCGTAGCAAGGGGGCATGTGTGCGGTCTAGGGTCAGCTCTAGCTGCGCATTCTCCCGCCCCAGCCTGCAGTGGCAGCGACACATTTGCCGAGAGCAGTGAGGGGACTGGGTCACCTTGAGAGCTCCCTCTGTCCCCTCCCACCTCAGCTTGCTTGCTTCCTGTGCGGTATTTTGTGCAACTCAACAGTTTATTAAGTGCCAATGGAGAACATAGTTGTGACAGTAATAGCAAATGGCTCAGGGTAAACGCCACCTTCTAGGAGTCTGTTTCTATTCTTTTTTACTACTACAGCAATAGCATAGGCAATAATTTTCAGAATTATTTTTTTCTTTTGGTGTGGAATACCTAATTACATACAAAACAAATCAGTCTTGAATTTATAAGTGGAGCTGTAAGCATATTAAAAGTGTTTTTTTTTTTTAACTCATAGTGCTTAGTTTAAAAAAGGAAAAATGCAAACTCCCACAAGTATAAAGTTTTTTGCTTCTATTTGGTTTTACATTTTGAAACCTGAAAACCATTAACGCTTAGCTATAAAATTGTTACAATCTGACTTCTACTGGCAGAGAATCAGGTGACTGAGCAGGAAATAAAAGGACAGCACTATTAATCACTTTAAAGAGTGTTCAACCCAAACTAACTGAAATTTTTTCTCTATTCCTCCCTTTGTCCCACAGCACCTCACACCAGTTTTTGTACTGGCAGCACTAACTGGATAATCTAAGATCCCTTCACCAAGTCTGAAGGGCTGGTTTTGGAGTAAGAAAGTGAACAAAGTGAGCCCCCCTGAAAGTTGTTGTTCTCTCTTCCCACGAAGCTACGAGCCCTCTGCCTGTCACAGAAGTTAATGCACAGCCTCGCCGGGTACTGGTGTTTCCAGTGCATCTGCAAACACACCGGAATGGTAAGCACACCCATACCAGAATCAGGTGTGTATTCAGCACAGGAGTGAGGAGTGTTTTTATCACTTTCTCAACTAGTGCAACTTTTCACAAGAAGACAATGTAGCTATACAATTATTCATTCAAAAGATCATTTGTCCCTTCTTTCACCTTTCATTTTATTCTTAGGCTTTGGATGCAGCACAAGGGATAAGACCCCAAGCTCATGACTTGCCTCTTTAGATGTGCCATGAGGTACCGGAGGGTTTCGCAGTGAGCGGGCGGCAGTAGTTTCAGCGCTTCATGAAGCGTTTCCAACTGTTCATCAGGATCCATAATTTCTAAAGTAATGAGAAGAACATCAAGGAGAAAAGCTTTATCAGAACATGGGTACGAGTGGCTCACTGAGTTGTGATACCCTTCTGAAGCTGGCAGAGACCCCCCGCCTTGCCCATAGCTTTGGAAAATAATGTTTCAGTTTAAGCCTGAGATTTTTATAGGTTCTGCATTTCAGTATGGTAACACTGGGACTTTTTGGGGCGGAGTCTTCTTCTTTCACTTGAGTTTCTTATTAGGTACACGGGATGTAACTGTAACATTCAGATGTGTGTAAACATGGTGCTCTGCATATTCAGATGCACTCCAGTCCCAGGCATGGGATGGTGAATGGCTCAGAATACTGATAATCCCTGTCTTGCTGCTGGTAAACTTGCCGTGTCCCTCCCTGCCCCCTGGAGCTTGGAGTACTCTTTTGTTTTTATAGGGGTTCTTTTGGGGTGTGTGTGTGTATACACAAAGCCAACCCAGGGCCTCAAGCATGGCAGGCCAGCAAACTACCACTAAGCTACATCCTCAGTCCTTTTTCTTTGTAAACCAAGAAATGTATCATCCAGTGTTTGTGCTTTATTACTTAGTTCAAAGTTAATTAAATCAAATCTCCCTTCATTGGATAAATATTTTTCATTATTTAGGAACCTCAGAAGATTGCACTTCAGGCTTTGAAGGAAATTCCAAAGGTTTTGGATGATGGCAGGATCCCCAAAATCACTGGCTCTTCCAAAGGTGTTAACATGGAGGAACATTTTCACTTGGCATTTTAATTCTGCTATATGGGCTAAAAACCTAGCACATTCCTTTGAGGTGACAGATCACATGTGATTGCTCTGTTATGTCTACAGTCAGAAACAATGGACATCTTTAGAATTAAAACAGCAGCGCAGCATACTCTTGCCCCTACCAAAAATGCCAGAAAGGTGGGCTGCCTTTAAATACTGGGCTTCAGGGCAATCACAGCAGGATTCCACGCTGCTGAGGGCTCATCACACAACAGACGTGAAGGGCTGGGATGGCTACAGCCACATGGCATGTGACGGTACAGACACGAGGCTCTCAAAGTTATAAAAGTCACTCAGTGGTGACTCAAGAGTCAGGGACAACTCAACCGAAGATGAAATGTTTCTAGCAAACACGATTCCTTGCTCATGGGAGTGTCCTTTGTACCGGCAGTGACAGTAAGAAGTGAGCACTAGACTATCTAGTTTACAGATAGGAGGAGATGGGGGGAGTTTGGGAGGGTGCAGTTTTTAATGGTGGTCAGATGACCTCAAAGGGAAAGAGGTTTCTGAGCAAGACTCTGAAGAGGGGAGTGGACCATGTGGAGATCCAGAGGGAAGAGAGCTCTGGCAGAGAAGCAGCCATGGAAGGTCCTGCCCAGGGTGTGCCTGTAACATCAGAGGACAAGCAGAGAACACAGCGTGGCTGCAGGCCAGCGGGAATGGAGGAGGGCATCACATGCCGAGGTCTGACCAGCAACAGGGAAGGTGACTCCAAGCACTTAGCTTTTACAGAGACAGGCAGGTTCAGAACAGGGATGTGTCATGATCTGACATTCACCTCCACAGCTTTCTCCCCTTTGTCTGTCATAAATAATGAAGACTAGAGAAGTGCAAGAGTAAGGGCAGAGAGACAGGACTGCTGGTGGGGATGGTGCATGCCTGTCATTCCAGCACTCTGGGTGGTCCAGACAGCAGGATCCCAAATTTGAGCCAGCCTGGGCAATTTAGTGAGTTGGTAAGATCTTTTCTCAAAAAATAAAAATGGCTCAGTGTGGGCCTTGGATTTGATGCTCAGCACAAAACAAACAAACCAACCTAAGGGAAGAAGGATGACAGTAAATAATTGTACCAGGAGGTAGTGAAGGTGATAAGAAATTGCTGGGTGCTTTGTGTTCTGGAGGTAGAGTCCACAAGATTTCCCAAAGACAGGTATATGAGAAAGAGAAGAAGGACCAAAGTTTTGGGGCAGGCAAACAACATGGAGCGTGCACGAGGGAGGTGGGAGACTGCAGGTGTGTGAAGCCTGGTGGCCAGCACCATTTGAGTTCAGGAGGGGGCATTCCTCCAGGGTGGAGATAGTTTGGGAACAAATAAATACAAAAGGAAGACCGCTGATACACATCTTCCCTGGAATTCATTCTTCCTTTTCTTTTATATATAGATACTTGGGTTATCAAATGCTCCAAGCTCCAACTTACCACTACTTGAACAGCAGTGTTTGTAACTTTGCTCAACAGTCAAACAAAAAATCTGATTTGAATAACCTTTCATGATATGCAGAAAAAAAAAATGCTGCAGGTTAGATACCTCTGGAATTTTTCCAGTGTCAGAGGTTTGTAATACCTGAAGGCCTATATTTCTAAGAATATACCTCTTGTTCAGTTGTTTCAGAGGAGCCCAAGACTTTAATTTTTAAAGGGCCCAATATTTTATTTTTTCAATAACAGACCAGCTTCTTTTTCTTGCAGTTACAGATGTGATTTTGTTTTTGTGGTTAAAAATAAAGTAATATGAGGCAATACATTGCTATGGCCAGAACCTGTACTGCTGGGAGTGGGTCACACGTCATGTGCCACGCCTCCCCGAGGACGCACAGGATGATGTCCCGGCCTTGGCACTGCTCCCACCCAGGCAGCACGCAGTGCTTGTGTTATCAGTGCATTCATACGTTTGTCACTGTGCACTTTTTAAAAAATGTTTTGACCGTGGCCTCAAAGAATGTGATGCCAGCAATAAAGCTAAGAGGAAAACTGAGAAAATGTTAGCGTGAAAGGAAAAAAGTCATTGTTAAAATAGTTGAAGTCCCAGAAAAATGAGTTTATAAAGGTAATTTCTGGGCTTCAGACCCAATTATTTGGTTTTCTACTATTTTATGTGGGAAAAACGTGTTTAGATCTTGAACGTTTTGGTGTCTGAACAGGAATTCGGGATGAATTGAGCTTGTCAACCTAGGTATCGCTGAGTGGCTGCTTAGTGCTCCGCTCTGGGCAGGCTACAACACAGCCGTGAAGCCAGCCAGCCAGCCAGCGTGGGACGTGCTCCAGGACAAGTGCTCATCACCATCTGTGAGCGCAGGCAAGTGAGCACGTGGCGATGGGGGAGGCTAGCACCACTACCAAAAGGGAGGCATCGAAGCAGGCAAGTTGGTCTGCACAAGCAGGGCCTGGTGACAGTCCCACCTGTCTGCCTTCATTTCAACAAGAATAGGGGGCAGGCTAGCCGCATGACCCCTTAGAATATCTAAAGATGTAAGAGTCTGTGGTTCTCAATATAAAATTTAGTTATCCCACAAATGTTTAATGAGCACCTGTCACATAAGTGACGAACTGACAAGGCACTGTGGGCGAATGAACACTGGCAAGTGCGCCTGCGCTAAGGGAGGCCAAGGCAGGACACCCCTGTGGCCACCAGAAGGCCCCGGTGATGGGAATGTGAGCAGAGGCAGGCTGTGGCCAGAGCTCCGGAGAAGAGAAGGTGCTCGAGGAAGACCTCCTAAGGAGTGCAAACCATGGGCACTGGCCGGCCAGGAAATAAGCACTCCGAACCTGTTTTAAGAGCTAATAAAATTATCTGATGCATATCTTAATTCTGTATAGAGAAACTCAAATCCAAGAAAAACAAAACATAGCTAAGGGTGATTCAGGGTAAAGCAGGAAAGGCTAGCAAGTCCTCCTTGCAAGGACTCTTCAGGAAGTCCAACGCTACATGGGACTGAGCCTTGGGTTTTATTTGCATTTGTCTGACTCACGCAGAGATACACACTGACTGACTCATGGGGCTCTTCTCAGATCTTCTGGGAAGAAAGCAACTACTGGGCTGGAGGACACCACCCCAGCTCCACTCCCCAGGGAAGTGTGGTTTTCGCCAGAAAGTATCATGAATGCTGGCTTGTCTGGTAGGACCAGTGGGGAATTCTGTCTCCTTGGCCCATGGGTGGAGAGCCTCAATATCTTAGCTGCTGAGGAGCAGAAGTGAAGAGGAAGGGGTGGGTAGATCCCAGCTTCACAGGGCCCAAGAGGCTATGTCCTCTGGAGGCAGGAGTCTGGCCATCTCTTTGTGTGGCCTATGGCCTCTCCCCTCTAGCTTGAACACGAACTCTCACCTTTTTTTGGTGAAGGATGCTAATAAATGCCAGATATCTTGGGGGCTAAGAGAAGAAAAAGTTAAAGAATGACTGTGGTTCATTTGGAAGGGGTCCCCTCCCTTTCTTCTTTGTCCCTTGGTGTGTCTCTTCCTGGTTCCCTCAAGTGAGCCAGGCAGTGTGCAAAGAGCAAGGTTGCACAGGCCATAGGCGTGGTGTGAGCGTCAGGGCCACTGCCTCCAGTGATGTGACCTTGGCCAACTCACCATGTAACACTGTCTTCTTTCTAAAACGACACTATGGGTGGAAGCGACTTGACCGGCCTGACTCACAGGCCCACATATACGCTCTATGCCGGCGATGGCACACTTTTTAGGGCTTTTAAGGATACGAAAGTCCACTGTGGTGCATGTGCCACAGTTCACCGTCTGCTCTGCACCGGCCCTCAGCTTCCTTTTCCACCATTTAAGAGATGGCTGTGTCTGTGTATCTGAGGACTGAGACCACCTCTACTGCTGACGAGGACACAGGCTGCATCATGCAAACTTAGCAGCCATGCACCACACACATTTGGGTTATGCTTAGGCATTAGCTAAGGTTTATGAAATTACACATTGAACAGCCTGGAATTATAAGAAGGGGAGTGTTTCCACTTGGATTTAGGAGCCATCCTTTCTGGTGATATGATTTCCACAGTACTCTGAGGTAAGGAGGCTTGCAATTTCAGACAGAAAAGCTCTTTCAGAAGCAAATCTTCCAACAATGGCAAATGGAAGAATAGGAAAAAGGTCATGTCCCCTAGCAACCATGGTAGATATAGGGAAAGATGGCAAGGTAGTCTGGAAGTGTGGGGCCAGGTCAAGGGGTGCTGTGGGGTCTGAACCCTGGTTTTGTTCTCTGCTCACTGTGTGCCTGAGTTCAGCATGGAGCCAGCTATCAGTCTTACTCCTAAGTGACACATGGCAGGATAGGGACAGGACACATGATGGAGAAGCGCTTCACCCTGAGGTGTTTTCCACAGAGCATGTCCAACTAAGGACTGCTCTGGGGATGCTGTATCTGCCCCAAAACCTGTCAGCCCCCTCAGACAGTGTCTATGATAGGTGCCCAGAGCAGTTAAATCTACTAGGAAAGACCCAGAACTGTTCCTGATTTCTGACTGTTTTAATCAGCCTAGCTGTTATTCTCATAGCTGTTATCTACATGAGCACTCAGGCCAACCCAGGAGAAATCAGCACTCCAAGGAACTAACCACAGAAATTCTCCACGAAAGCTCTGAGGGAAACCAAAGATTAGAACAAAGAAAGTCTGTACTTCATGAAACTTCAAAGTCAAAGAGCAAATCAGTGTTACTAAGGAAGTCATGTTGTTATTTAAAAATCAAGACAGCATATGGTTTTAAAGACAGAAAAGCAAAGTAATGGAAATAGCCTATCTTTTCTAAAAAAGGAACACCAACATTTACAACCTGTTTAAAATTTCTCTTCCTTAAAAAAATGAAATGAGTTGTAGGTATGATTTTTGTAGCATAGTTAAAATTTTGAAGATGAAACTCTGTTCTATCTCATTTTCATCTCAGCTATGATTAAATGACTTCTTAATCTAAAATAGTGGTCCTTAAAGTATGATTTACCACTGCCAGTTGTGATTTTTTAGTGATCTGTGTTAACTCATACACATACAGAATAAATATAGAAACTGAGAATAATATTTTAGAAACTTCCATAACAATGGTAGTAATTTTTATGTTGGCTGAATATTTAAGAAACACATTCCAGATATTTATCAGAAAAAGCAGAAGTAATGATCCAGTGGGAGGAGTTGGCCAGGGCCATGGGGCCACAGGGCCCACACACTTACTGGCAGACTCGATGAACTTGGGGTAGGCATCGTATGTAATGAGTGGGATCGGCAAATCCCTGAAGTACAGCTTGAGCGCGCCAGTGATGATATTGATATCTTCATACATGTTCACAGAAATATCTGCTTTCTCACCATCTTTCAGGGATATTACAAGAAACAAAAGTAAACATCCAGACTTACAGTGCTGTTTTAATACACGGCATTTTGATATCTGATTTTGTATCTTTTTTGTAGTACTGGAGATTGAACTCAGGACCTTGTGCTTGCCAGGCAGGCACTTGTGCCACTGAGCTGCGTCCCTGGCACTCTGATTAGATTTCAAAGATAAGCCAGGCATCAGTTTAAACAGAAGCCAGTAATGCTCTGGTAGGTACTTACCCACGAGTTGAAAATTTAGGTATGCAAATGTTTATAGCTTTGTTCATAATTGACAAAAAATTTGGTAGTGACCAAGATATTCTTTAATTGTACAAATGTTCCATGTAACAAATTTTATTCACAATAAAAAGGAATGAACTGTCAAACCATGAAAAGCCACAGAGGAACTTTTAAATACATTTTGGTGACAGAAATCATCCTGAAAAGGCTCCATAATGTATGATTATACTTAAGATACTCAGGAAAAGCCAAAATTACATAGATGATAAAAAGACCAGTGGTCGCCAAGGATTTGGGAGGTGGGGAAAGGAAGAAGGGATAAACAAGGGATTTTTTATGGTAGTAAAACTGTCGTGTAATGGTACAAGGAGGAGTCCGAATATAAAATATTGACTTTAATAATAATAATGTATCACTGGTGGGCCACCAATTATAATAAATGTAGTATCACCAATTCAAGATAGTAATAGGGCTCTGTGGGTTATAGGAGACAGCATTTCATTTTCTGTTCAATTTTTTTTAAAACCTAAAACTAAAGCCCATTAAAAAAAAAATGGTGGCACATGCCTGTCATCCCAGCACGTGGGAGGCTGAGCCAGGAAGACTGCTGTGAATTCAAGGCCAACCTCAACTGCACAGTGAAAAAGATGGAAAAGAAAAAAGTCCAGCCTCTTAAAAAATGCAAATACCTGAGCCTTTTAGCCTTTCACAGAGAATTCTGAATTCTCCCTCTCATGCTGGGGTGAGTCATCTGCAGTGGCAGGCAAGGTTGCATGCACAGCCTTCTGGAAACAGTAGCACAGATGCTGCTTGGGGACAGAGCCTGAGATACCGGGAGTGGGGTGTGGAGGGTGCTAGGGACCTGGAGAAGGGCGAGGGGAGGAAGCAGCGAATGGCAAAGGCAGGATGGACGTCAGCGTCTTCCTCAGGAAATGTGAGCCTCCTCCCCCTGCCACAGAATTTTCTTCTCCTCAATAATGCATTAATTGTTTTCTAGAAAAATCCTGACTTCAAATATAAAGTATAAGTTTAATGCTTACACTAATTCAAAAACATGAAACTTTTTTTGCGAGATGATGTTACAGTAGCCATCAACAATTTTTAGACAAATAATACAAAAAAAAAATCCCAAGGAATTGATTTTTGTGGCAAATGTAAGACTATTTTAAGTTAATGACTGTTGCAGAACACACCTCTATCAAAGGCCATCTTGACGTCTTCAATTAGGTCACTAAATCCTGATACTCGGTATAGTCCTTCAGAATTCAGACCTGTAAAAAATAAACACAAACAAACAAAAAAATAGTATGAGAGTGAAGGAGCTTCTGGGGAATTATGCCTCCTCTTTAAATTTTAATTTCTTCCCATATTTTAGGCTGGGAAGTTAATGTGTCACAAAAATACTAAATATATACAATTAGAAATCTTTTTAGTGTTTTGCTAAAATAAAATCATGTCATTCACAGTTCTTTAATGCTGACCTACTGTCACCTGCATATTTATATTTTGCCTCATCATGTTGTCTAATTAGATCAAACAATGTTACATCTCAAGGGAAATCATTCACCATCCCAATTACAACACGAATTCTTTTATATAACAGAGGACCAAGATAAACTGTATTACTAGGCTGTAGCAGTTTTCCCATGTGGGAAAGAATAATTAGGGTGCAGCTCTGGTTTCTGGCCTTGGATAGTTTTAATAGATTTATACCTTTGCTTCTTAAAGATGAATATAAGAACTGAAAATCAAATGTGTCTCTGCATGTCAGCCTTTGCAGGCCTGAAGCATTATCCATAAACACACATACATATTTTTGGTTTAGGAATTGAACTCAGAGCTTTGCACTTGCTAGCAGGTGCTGTGCCACTGAGTTACATCTCTGGCTCCATAAATACGTTTTAAGCATATTTTCTATTGTGTTTTTTGAGACAGGATCTTGCTAAGCAGTCCAGGCTGGTCTTGAACTCACTATGGAGCACAGGCTGACCTTAAACTTGTGGTGGTTCTCTTGCCTCAGCCACTCTCGTGCTGGGATTACAGGCATGTCTCACCATACCCAGCATAAGTATATATTCATACCCTGAAATCAAGCTGTCATCTTTGTTAATTCATTCCAGACTTTGAGATCTGTGACATCTGAAACCATTCTCCTCAAAATTACTGGAAATAGCAGCAGTGTCTCCAGTATCATGACAGGCCCCCCACCTGAGAGGTGCTGGGGCTCCAGCCATGGGGAATGGAGCCAGTCAGGGCCATGCCGGCGGTGCTCACCTCTGGACTCAATCTCCCTGATGCACATGTCCACCACCATGGGCCGCTTGGTGATGTGTGCTTTCACGAGCGTTGTGAGGTCGCAGCTGTAGACCTTCTTCACATGCTTCAAGTCTGGCTTGCAGTCATTTGGGACCATTTTGGAACACTGCTTATGAACATTCAAACCACAATCTGTGAAGAATAAAAGGAAAAATTCATTATTTTCACAGTTGGGAGCACTGCCAAGGGTTTAGTTTAGCAAAAGGCATTCCAGCTGGAATGAGGTTTTAAAGTGGACTAGCCTCCAGCGGCTCCTTCAGGGTGGAAAACAATATTCTCTTCTTCCCTTTTGAAAAAAATCTGGCTGTAACCTAGGAAACCAGAATTCTAGTTCACTCCTTTTTTCTTTCAGTACTGAAGAGTGAACCCAGAGCCTCTGAACTTAGATACATCTGCTAAGTCACTAAAAGGCTCAGACAGGGTTTGAGCTTGTGATCTTCCTCCTCCAGCCTCTCAAAGTGCTGAGATTTTAAGTAGGCACACCATGCCTGTCTTATCCATCATCTTGTCATGGGAGCACAGGAGCATAAGAGAAAAAACTAAAAAATACTATTTAAATTTTATATGTCAAACAGCCAATGCTGTGGTTTGAATACAATGCACTTGTATTCTCCAAAATTCATGCGACAGCATGACAGGTAGTTTGGATGGTGTTCAGGTCATGAATGCTTGGGTGTCATGAACACATCAGTGCTAGCACAGAATGGGCCTGTGAAAGGGGCCCGCTGTCCTGCCAGACAGACACAGCATTCACCCTCTTTGGCCTCCCTTCCACCCATGAGGGTGTAGTAGGAGGGTCATGCCAGCTGTGGGTGGCCTTGATCAGGTCTTCCTACATCTCAGAACTACAAGAAAACTTTTTGTTCATCTATGGGATTTTGCCATGGTGGGATAAAACAAAGACAAACTTCAAACTATAAATCAATTTCCTTGACACTGTTAGTGTAAGAATCACATTTAGAAGCTAGAGATGTAGCTCAGTGCTAGGGTTCTTGGCTGGCAGGCATAAGGTCCAGGGTTCAATCTGCAGCACCACAGGAGAAAAGAGAACAAAAACAATAATGGGCCAGCCTGTGGCTAGAGAAGAGCAATAACAAGTATTTCTAATGTGAGCTGTAATCGCATTTCAATATATTTCATACCAAATGGAACTGGAACTCCAAAGGTAAGAGAATCCAGGGTTCTCTTAAAATATTGCTTCTCAGGGCTTGCCAGATAGCTCAGCGGATTAAAGCGTGTGCTTAGGCAGATGTAGAGACCAGGGTTCAATCCCCAGCATGTTAAAATGGTGTTTGAGATTGGGCATAGTGGCATGCACCTATAATCCCAGCACTGGAGAGGCTGAAAAATACATCTCACTATGTAGCTCAGACTTGTAGTCATCCTCCTGTTTCCCCAGTGCTGGGATTACAGGCATGAGCCACCACACCCAGTTTCAGTGGCAAAGCGTGCCCAGGGTTCTGAGACCAGCACGGCATGAGATACCAAGCATCGAACCTGGGTCCTTGTGCTTGCCAGACAGGTACTTAGACTGCTGAGCTATTTCCATGGCCCTTCAAGAAATTTTAGAAAGGATAAAGAGGAATACTTTTGCTCAATTAGACAGCAAAGTGATAAACTATACCAACTCACTGCAAAGTGCTAAATTAAAACATTTAAAATAAATGTCATCTTTAAAAATAAGGCCAATGTGAACTACATAGCAAGACTCAGTTTTAAAAAAAAATCAAGTTATATCACGTACAGGTACAAATTCCTTATGATGAATGCCATCATTACATATTTGGAATGTACCAATAAAAATAATTTTCTTTGAGAAAAAAAAGCAGTTATGCTTTGTCAGATTCCCTCCCTATATGTAAACCCTAAGTGAAATCCAGTAAAGCCGAAGAGTAAAGTTTTGATGCATCCATGTAATACCAAAACCTGGCACTGCAGGTCTCCCAGTAATTCTTCCCTCTGAGGACTCATCTTAGAGATAGGCAGGCTCCTAAACTTGCTGACTCAGTAAAAGCTGAATAAAGTGAGGATTAGCTTAGATTTAGGGAAAGGAAAATGTTCTTTAAACTAACATTCTTTTATTTGAATAATATGAAATTGCAGAAAAATAAATTCAAACTTTAGCAACAAATTTTAAAGGCCAAACTTTTGGCTAGATAGTATATGAAGTCCTTTAGAAGACCATAAGACAGGGCAAAAACATTAAAATAAAACATTATTTATTTGTTTTATTGAAGAACAAATAGCAATGAGACAGTTTCAAGACAAATTAACAGGACAGATTCGATAAATTAATACATTGTAAACTTTTTGTAATGTTTTGGTATCGTATAAGGTGCATACATATTATACTTACAGACATTATTATAGCAGATGTCTTTAATCAATGAAGAGAGTGTAGCTGTTTACATATACCTGAATTATATCACAGATTCAATAATTAGTACTTTCTACCTTGTTATTTTCCTGATGTCCATAGTACTAGAAGCCGACATAATATCTTGTCCAAACAGTAGTAGTGCAAATGCTTCTCATAGAATTATGCAGAAGCACGGCATATTTATCCTAACTGTACTGTTTATACACAAACATCATGATTCTTCCTTTGTATACCCCTTTTTTTGTCTAGACCTGTCAAAGATGGGCACTCCATTGTCATTAAACCTAATTTAGGTACCTGAACTTGGTGACACAATCCAACACAGTTCAGCATTCCACAATAATAGTGAGTTATCTGAAGAAGTTGTTGACCATAGCCATTTACAGCTCAACTTATTATTATGGCCCCCTGTTATATACCTCATTTTTATACTTTTCTGCTGGATGGTTAAGATCAAGATAGAGCAAGACCTATATACCAAAAGATGTAGCTTTTGTTTCTGATGAGGTCAGTGAAGTCCCCTCAGGGTTTATCTTGTAATCCTGTACCTTACTCTGTAGAACCTTTGTCTATGTCATCCATGTGGATGAGTCACAGCCAATGCTTGACCAGTTTGCTCTCTGTGAGAGCCTGAGAGAAAGTTTTCTCTTCATGTGACTCTCCCCAGGCACACTGGCTCCATAATCTCTTTTTTTTTTTTTTTTTGTCTTTTTGAGACAGGGTCTCACTATGCAGTTCAGGCTGGCCTTAAACTAACTTTGTAGCTCAGGCTGGTCTCGAACTCACAACAATCCTCCTGCCTCAGCTTCCCGAGTGCTGGGATTACAGGCTTGCACCACCATGCCTGGCTACCATAATCTCTTTGATCAGAAAATTTGAGGCACAACTGAGTTTCATGATGTTACAGTACAGTTTCACCTATGTTCTGAGTCTTTGCTGACCTTGAAAGGCTAGGGCCCAAATGTTGGCTGGCCTTGTGGTTCTGCTATTTCTCCAATTTTGATCTGTGAACTTAGGATGTTAACCATCCAGAAGAAAAGCTGATTGGTACCCTGCAGCATATGCCATTCAGTTTGCCCTAACTATCTGACTCAATTCTTTCTAGTTGTTGATATACATTTCTATTTGTATTTCTGCTTTTCACTTGTTATACTGGGGAGACTATAAAATATTTGCACATGTGTATCTGGTTTATTTCACTTACGAGTATATGTTCAAGTGGCATCCACTTCAATATATATGCTTCAAGTTTATCATTCATTATCGCTGAGTAATACTCCATTATATAGAAATACAACTTTTTCAACCATTCCTCATGTGACGGACGGACATCTTGGTTGTTTCCAAGATTTTGCTATCACAAATTGTGCTGCTATAAACATAGGTACACATATATCACTATGATATAATGTTTTCAATTCCTCTGGGAAAATTCCCAGTAGGGGGATAGCAGCTTGAATAAAAATATGGAACACTTCACAAATTTGCGTGTCATCCTTGTGCAGGGGCCATGCTAATCTTCTCTGTATCATTTTAGTATATGTGCTGCCAAAGCGAGCACAAAGCATTTTTTTAATACCCTGAAGTGCACAGGGTATTAAAGTTCACACCAGCCTTGAGCTCTCTCTGAAAACTACTGCTTCAGGGACACACAGTATGTCAATATTTCAGTTTGCCATTAAGACTTTATTTGGTTTTCATACTTATTTATTAAAGTAATATAATTTTATATGGTTTCATGTCTTCTAGAAAGGCCTATACTATAAATGGGAAAAAGTCTATAGATTTCATTGTTTGTCTTCTCTTGGTTTGGTAGGCAATTTTTATGTTACTATTAAACCACATTTCTCCCTTCTCAAGTTGGCAAGTATAGAATGTATGAAAAGAGGAATAAAAATTCACATCTTACACATTATACTTTCTCAATATATTCCTTTTAGACTACTAATATTAGGTCACTTTCAGATTTTCTGATGTTTGATTTCTCTAAAACACGGATGGTATGTGTCTAAAAAACATAAAGACCTTTTTTATTAAGTGAATGGCTGGCATTACTCTTTCTACTGACAGAATTAAAGGATAATATAATTATAGCAATGCATTTCAAAGAAAAATCATTCACTCTTTTTTATGATCTCCCTCTCCCCCTTTCTGTTTTGTGGTACTGGGGGTTGAACATGGTCTTCTTGCATTGAGCTATGTCCTGGCCCTTTTTCTTTTCTGTGACAGGGCCTTGCACAGTCGCTAAGTTGCCTGGGTTGGGTTCAAATTCATCACTCTCCACTTCAGTCTCCCAGAGTGGTGAGAGTGGTGTGTGCCGCCATCCTTGGCTTAGTGTTTGTATTTATGTAACTCTAAACAAAACTGTATTTTACTTTTTGCAGTGCTAAGTATCTCTCCCAAGGCTTCACACATTCTAGAGATGTGGTCAATCACTGAGCTATACTCCCAGGCAGTAAGCTTTACTCCTCAATGTATATACTGTTTTTCAAGCATAAAAAGTAGACTAGCTCATTCTAATAATATGCATCACAAGTGATATTCATTAAGCAAAATTAAGAGGACTATCTTATTCCTTGATATATTTATACAAATATTGCTGTCGACTAAAAGTGGTCATGTAAAATTGAAATCCTTCCAATTTTCACTGACTTAGAGGGACAACCAAAAATTCTAGGTACAATCAAAGCAGTAATTAACACATATTATTTCCTCTTTTCTTCTACCTAAAAGTGCTCCTATAGTTGACATACTACCTTTGGTCATTAGGAAGAAACTGCCGTTTCTGCTTGGAGCAGCAATGAAATGATAATGATAGACTAAAAACAAGTCACCTTAACAAACAGCCTTAAATAATATTTAAGTTGAAAAATTTTTAAATAATGATCATCCTTAACTCCTTAAAATATTCTGCTAAGTTTCCAAACCATTTAGGGCTGCTGGTGGAACAGTGCTCTTTTCCTGGGAGGGATGTTTGACAATGCAGTGATTATTTAATAGATTAATTTACTAGTTAACATTTCAAAATGAAGAAGACCCCAATTTGATGAAAAATTGGTTTAAATGAACATCCTCCGAGCCTCAGGTTATAGAGGCTACCTACGTGGATCACAAACGCCCTGGCAAGTGGAGCATCTCTCCTCAGCTGCAATTAGACACTTGAATGTGATGTTATAAGGGAAGGCTTTGGCAGGTGCTGCTGTTTAACGCCTCCTACGTTACCTAGTACTGCCGGGTTTTGAAAAGTTCATGCAGTGCCCTGCTAAGCATGCACAGGACCATCATTCTGTCCCCTCCACTGTCCTTGCTGCTACAGTGTGTGCAGATGTAACATGGTGATTTCAGGCCTGAGGGGACCCAGCTTGCCTTTCAGAATTAGATGATTTAATCTGATTCTTACAGCAACTTTGTGGCCTGGTGGGCTGAATGCCACCCAACTGAGAAAGAGAGAGGTGCAGAGCGGGGAGAGAACATGGGTGTGGGTGGGATACAAAATTGCTGCATTTCAACACCACATTAAAAATTCCAAAAGCTCTCTTTTGCCTGGGTAAATTTTGGGGGAAAAATGTTCATAAAAAAGCAAGCTTATGGATCAAAAATAGATAAGCACAACTCTTGTAATGGGCAATAAGCTGCCATTTCTCTTTGGAAACAATGTCTTTGATGTTTATTTCCACTAGTATGAGATTCCTAATGCTGCTGTAACAAGCGCAAAGTTGGTGGCTTAAAGTAACCCGTGCTACAAGAGCTACAATCAAGGTGCTAGCAGGGTGATGTTCCTCCCAAAGGGGCCACCATCTTTGCCTTCTCCAGCACCTACAGGACACATGCATCCCATCGCTCAAAGCTTTCCCTTCATCTTTGGAGACTGCAGCATAGCGTCTTCTCAGACCTTTGCTTCTGTTCTGACATCATTTTTCTGTGGTTGTCATCCTCTGCCTCCCATCCACTGCCATAGTGATTACACTGGACCCACTCCAGTCTAGGGTCACCTTTCCACCTCAATATCTTTAATTTAATCACCTGTAGGTTCCTAGTGCCTCAAAAGGTGATATGTTCACAGGTTCCAGAGGCTTGAGAGAAATGCCTTTGGGGACCATTATTCAGCCTACCATGGTGAGTGTGTGTTCTCTTTCAGTTCTTAATTTTCTGCCTTGTTTTAGATAATATTGATGGCCCAAAAGCCAGATGAATCTAGGTTACTTGAGAGCTAAGAATCACACTGTCCATCCAAGTGTAATCAACTTTCAATGAAAACAGAACTATTTGAATTTCAAACCCAGGCCTCTGACATAGACATATGCTTGTATTATACATTAATGTGGTTCAAATCCACAGAACATAATGCTTTTAAGGACAAGATAAAACAATAAAATGAAAAATACTGCTCAAGGCTTTTCTTTCAATTTCTGCCCTTATTCACAGTTAAGAGGTGGAGGCTATGAATGTGGGTGGCTGTGGAGATGTGGTGGTGATCATTTTCCTTCTCTTCTAATAGACACCCCAAAACATTTCCTTCAAATGTGATTCTGGACTGTGGCATATTACCACAGATTATCTGTACATGTTGTGCCTGTTCTGTGAGGATAGCCTTCACTCTCACAAAAGGTGAATAGTACACACCATTATTCCATTAAAAGCTGGTAAGTTAGGGACAACTGTAAAATGCTTAAGAAAGTGTCTGTTGGTCCATGCAATCCAGGCTGAGACCCTCATTCCTTTAGGAGGCAATTTTTGCTTTGGAAAGGGTACTGCAGTTGCCTTTAAAAAGCCATGACAACTACCACCACTTTTATCAGAAATCTTTGATTCCACGTTCCCCTCCAGTTCAGAGGCACAATTATAGCCTGTTAACGATGGCTCCTCAGCCTGACTCTGGATAACTCAGCTCTGACAGTAAGGTTTTCCTGTAGCCTCTGACACTATAGCTGGAGCCTTGGCTCTCCTTGTGGAGGAGAGTTCAAGAGGAACCTGTGGCATTCTGAAACCTGTCCCAGGACAGGAGGTTCCTGTTTGTGCCTGAATAATGACATATGCCCAGGAGCTCATGATGCCTGCTGATGCTCATGGAATATAATGACTGAAGGAAGAACAACCTGGGATACTGTCACACGACGCACATTATACTATGCTGCTCAGAGAAAATCCAGTCTAGAAATACGCGAAACCAGACCTCAGAAATTCTGAACATACTCCAGAACCACGCCTCAAGAGATGAGGATATTTATAGCAATAAAATGGACAGTTACCATAGTTATCATTTTGAGTTAATTTACTGTGCACTTTTCTTGGATAAAGCTGTGTACTAAAAGACATATAAGACACTTAAGTTTTATAAATTAAATACCAGAAAGAAACTTGTCTTTATTAGCTATTATAAAAAATGCAGTGAATGTTGTTGCTAAGTGCCATCCAAAAGAAAGGAAAATTTGTAAAATCATTAGGGTGTGTTCTCATCTACTTTATTTACCAAGTATGATACCATGTGAGTTTGGGTCTTCCCCAGTGTTAAACTGACCATGAAAGGTAAATATTTTTATTTGAGTCAAGACACTATGGCAGCCAGGATGATGTAACTGAAGACAGTCATGAAAGAGGACTTTCAGATCTGCTTCCAGAAGTGGCAAGAATGATGGGATATGTATGGTCACAGCAAGGGGGAATATTTTAAGAATTAATGGCAATGTGTCTTCTATTGTAACAAATATTTTAAATTTAAACACATGCCATATTTTTCCACTGATACCTCACAAATGAATTTCACACAATGGAAGTAACTATTTCATTTCAAAATGTTTCAATAAATCCTTGCATTATGTGTGTGACATGATATTGAAACAAAAAAAAATTCAAGTATTGGTGGCTAATTAGGATTGCAAACAGATTCAAGTAGCTTAAAAATGTACTCCCACACTAGATAGTTCTCTATGTGTAAATCTTAAGGTTTTAAATGTAAATCTATGATATCTTGGTTATATTTTACAGAAAGGATTTGAAACATCTAAGATTTCAAAATGTCACCAAGAACATATTAATGACTAAGTGGTTTTTCAGAATTTGGTAACCATCTTTGAAGATAAACTCAGATTTTTTTGGTTTTTTGGTACCAGTAATTGAACTCAGGACCCTGTGTTTGTCAGACAGGTGCTGTGCCACTGAGCTATATCCCTGGCCCTCAGATTTTTTTTTAAAGCTTTGATCTCACAAAATTTTTAAGGACAATCCATCTTAACAAGTTATCTTTAAAATTCAGTTGCCAAGGCAACAATCATAGGTCCTGGTACACTGCTTTTTAAAAAAGCCATTTTTACAAATTTAGTTACTGTGACATCAAAGGCAAGTATTAAATATAACTGCCTTACTTTTATCTCCTTTTGTCAGCCTTTTTAAACAAGCTGACTTTTCTTTTTTCAGTGTACTAGAACCAGATCCTTAGTTTTCTCTCCATCAAGTGCAAGAAGAGTAATGGCAGAGAAAGTATCATTGTCCAAGCCTTAGAATGTGGCTGACTGCCGGTGTGGCAGTGTAAACCAGGACCTACTCTGTGGTTTGTGTACCTGACAGTAAATCTCCTTAACACGTTATGCTTCATACCTCCACGACTGACTCCATCCAGAGAGGAGGGAATTGCTCTTACCTGCGCATTTCACTCCCTGAGCGATGAGGCCCCACATGAAGTTGGCACAGTATTCACACCAGTGTGGCCCTCGGAATGTATGGACCTGAAAAAGAAAACGGCAAAGAGGGAGAGGGAAAGCACACGATGAGGGGTTGTTTCATATCGAAGAACTGGTGCGTGAGCCATGTTTCCACAGAAGGAACGCAGCTACTTTTAGAACCACGGTTGGGTGGCACAGTAAGTCATTCAGAGATTTTCAGAGCTTCATTTTGTTTTAGAAACTGATAAATCAAACCAATATTCTGCAGTTTATTGTTGATACAATTTCTAGAATGGAATTTTCTGGTGAGTCTCAAGTACAAGCAGCTTCTTCTATGTTTTATGTGAACATTGGCATTTCGGAGTAGTATGACATGAACAAGATAAGCAATAGCAAGGATGCCTCAGAACCAAAACGACTCTGTCAGATCACCTACCTTTGTAGCTATAGTAGGTCACAGATGGTAAAGGGGACTGGTCACAAATGACTTACCAAAAAGGGCCAATTTCTTTCAAACATTTGATACGTTCTGTGTTAGCAAAGAGAATGAACACACTTTAGAAACTGCAGAAGCTATATTGAACTAGGAACCTTGAGTGCAGTAATTATTTATTACTCAGTCCAGCTCATACAGGTTTTATTGTATTCAATTCCTTTCTATCTAGGAAAGAAATGAATTCCTGAAGAGGAAAGGTTTAAAAACGCTAAATTTTCTACAGATTTTTATGCACAGGAAAGAGAAAAAACTGTAGCTTAACTCAGGTTAAAAAAAAAAAAACAAAAACAAAACACTATTAGAATAGAGAAACAATGAATTCAAACCCTAACGATTAAAAAAAAATCAAGAGAAAAACCTCAAATATCAACACTAATAATTTAAATTTCTGAGCAAATATTGGCTGAAAATGTAACAGAAAGAAAATTTATAAGGAAGCCACTGATTTGTATCAAATTAGAATTATTTATAATTTCTTCTTGTTTTGTGTTTTTCCCCCAGAGTTCTGGAAAGCAAACTCAAATCCTCACACATGCTAGGCAAGAGTTCTATCACTAAGCCAATGTCTGGCCCCTTAAGATAATTTCATATACAAATATTCTATCTATCTATCTATCTATCTATCTATCTATCTATCTATCTATCTATCTATCTATCTATCTATCTAGTATTTCTCCAGAAAATAAAATAAGAATGACTCTATCACAACATGATGACTTAATTCTAATATGAATATCTACTAAAAGAGCTATTGCAAATGGTGAAATTCATAGTTAAGATTGTCACTCTTTACAGTTGTTATATTAATGTATTAACTAGGTCTCAGAAACCAAGTAAACAATTTTAAGATGTATATAATATATACCTTATTTCTGTAAATTTAAAATGTCACAAGTGTAGCATATCCGTTAGAAAAATAATGACAAATCTACAACACATCATCAATATATCCCACTTTCAGAAATGTTAATATATAAAATATGCATATTAAAGAGAAACAGCATTTTAGATCACTGGCCAAAGGATCTACACAGCACTGTGCTTGATGAGCTGGTTCATTTGGGTGCTTGCGACCATGGTTGCTGTGAAGCAAGCTTGAGTAAAACTGTTCTGTGGATTTTGAAAAGGAGGACAGAACCCCAACTCCATCTTTCCTGGAAGAGTCAGGAATGCAGACGTGCAATGCTGCTCAGAGCCTGTAAATGGAAAGCAGTTTCTAGAGCTACTGAAGCAGAGCCTAAGAGCAACAGGCAGGTGCTCCAGACGTCCTCTGCCTGTCCCTGTTCTGCAGGGAATGAAACCTCTGCAGGACACAATCCTGCTTCATGCTGGTGGGGATGTGTGAAGCAGACAGCACTGACTCATGTAAAAAGTAACTGTGACTCAGTATAGCGACATCACCCAGAGAGAAAGGGGGCATTCAGCAGCCACAGGTTGCCAGATCTCAGCACAAACCAGTACCACTTATTTGATAAGATGCATAAACGTGGTGTGGAGGACGTCCCAAGAATTGGTCTATCACTTGCCTGTTTATCTCATAGTAGAGTGTCTGAAAGTTACACTGGGAGAGCAAAAACAGTAGGTGCACTTTTGTTACAGAAAGATTCTGGAGAATAGCACTGACCACTGACAGACAGAACCTATGTCCTTCCTCAGCTTCTTGAAAACAATTGAAAATGGAACATCTTGAAAAGCACGGGTGTCTCTTTATAATGCATTGCGAAGGAAAGGGTTTAACTGTCTGTGCAGGCTCCATGTTCTCTAAAGGAAGTATGTGCATTTCAAAAAAGCAATTATTAGAAATTGTTACTATGCATTTCATTCTTGGACAGCATTTCATATAGGCATATTGAATTACTTGCAGCTCTTTTAAAAAATTGCTTAGAAAAGCTTGTGTAGTCCCTACGAAACTGTCCTAGAAATAGACCTTGCAGCACCAGAAAGCTGATAACTCTATTTGTATAACAGAAATAACTGGGTGGCCCTTTACCTTCTTATATCCTACAACACACACACCCACGCTACATGTACTTTTTTTTTTGGTGGAACTGGGGATTGAACTCAGGCCCTTATCTTTGCCAAGGGAGCACTTATTCCACTGAGCCAGCACCCTGGCCCCTACATGTACTCTTTTATGTGCTCTGTGACCTGAATGACTCCATGACACTGATTGTTTGTAAAACTTTGTAGCCTTATATTTCCTCTGAGGACCCCAAAATAAATGGTAATTTCATTCATCAAGCATTTCTACTCATCTATATTTAGTGACAATATATACAAAGGGCATGGATTTAGGAAGTTTATGGTAGGTTTCTCCTGGTACATTCTATGTGAGATGCTTCAGTGAGTGTTTTCAGAGTTTGAGGGAAGCAGGGGGAGGGGTGCTGGTCTGGCATCAGGTAGAGATGCTACCACTGAGCTGAGCCTTCATCCCATGGAAGTGCTGAAGCTCATGGAGTGGAGAGATGGGTGTGCATCAGGAAGGACTGTTCTAAGGAGATCTACGGCATAGCCATGACAGAAAACAATGTGGTTGCCAGAGTTGTAAGGGAGCTCAAGTGGTAGAGAGGGAATGACTGTATGGTGGAGACCAAAAAGGCAGGCTACACAGGTATATTATGCTCAGGAAGGAAGGCGGAGCCATTGGAGGTCTTTAAGAAGAGTGACACAGTCAAGAGGCCAAAGTTACAGTAGACAAAGTAGGTAGAAGCAGTATGACGGTTGTGTAGAGAATGGTACACTTGGGCAGGAGTGATGAGGCAGGTGTTGAGAGACAGGTGGCAGCATCAATACATTTGGTAACTAATGGAAACAGAAGCAGGGGACAAAAGAAGGACCAAGACTTACTGGGGAGGATGCACCAACAGGCACATGAGTGGGGAACAGGTTTGGAGGTGAGGTGGGAGGAGAACGGGGAGGGTGGGCCTGGGTTAAAGATATCACTGAGGAAAGCAGGCTCTTGGGGCAAATGGAGATAGAATTCAGGAGAGTGACCAGCTTTGAATGAAAGCTGTAGACAGGGAAAGGGGGAAAGGATACCTCTGCAGGAGGGCTGGGGAGCCCTGGGTCAGAGAGCAAAGGGAGTTCACACCTGACCCAGTCTCTGTGCCCCAAGAGTTCAGTTGGAATCAAATGAGTCTAGGAAAGGGAGGACCAGAAGCCTGCACCGGCCAGGCACTTGGAGAAAGCTGCTGGATTTCAAATTTTTCACAAACAACACTGAAATCTGTGCCAATTGAAGCTTGCTTTCTACAGTAAGCAGGTGACCACATTATTTTTGAGCTTTATCTATATGCTTCATTTTAGCAGGGCATGGTAGTACACGCCTGTAATTTCAGCACTCCAGAGACTGGGGCAGGACTGTCATGAGTTTGAGGCCAGCATGATCTACACAGTGAGTGTAGGGCCAGCCTAAATTATAGAGGGATCTTGTCTCAAAAAGTTTCATTTTATATGCACATTTACATTATCAATGATGTTTCTTTAACATATGTTACCAACTCAGAAGACAGTATCTCACTGCACATCCACAATAGCTCTGCTATAGTTCTGTTCCACCTAGGAACAACCTAGATGTCCATCAATAGATTAACAAAGAAAATGTGGTAAAGAATGAAATCACATCCTATGTAGGAAAATGGATGGAACTGGAGACCATGTAATAAAATAAGCTGGTGAGCTTAGGTAAAAAGTCACAGTCTTAGGCTAAAAAAAAATCGCATTTTGGGGACAGGGAGATGAGATAGCAGGTAGAGCGCCTGCCTGGCAAGCACAAGGACCCAGGTTTGATCCTCAGTATGGCGTGCCAAACTGGCCCCTCATGGTGCTGGCCACTGAAACCAGGTGTGTTGGTGCATCGCTGTAATCCCAGGCCTGGGGAGACTAAGACAGGAGGATCACAATGATCCAAGCTGTGTAGTGAGACCCTGTACCAAACACATCTTTTTTTAAACTGCATATATTTTATAAAAGAGATCTGAAAATCAGTACAAAACAAGGTAATCTAGTGATAGAGAAGGGGATTAGAAGAAGGGGGACAAAAGAGAAATAACAAAGATGAAAATAATCAAAACATGTTAAAGGCAAGTACCCACATCATCACAAACCTTCTGCATAACACGCCAGTTAAAAAATCAATTGCACAAAGCACACAATTTATGCTAATTTTGAGCCTATAGGAAGCATGCTGAATGAATGAAGTTGGGCAGAGAAAGACAAACCCTGCATGCTCCTGCTTCTACCTGGAAGCGGAAAGAGAAGGCAGTGGCTACCAGAGATGGGGGAGGTGCAGAGATGGTGGTACAGGGAGGTGAGAGGAGTGACCTCTAACAAAGAAGGGTAACTGACTGAAGACTGTGCATCTCCAAACAGCTGGTAGAAAGAATCCTGAATGTTTACACAAGGAAATGATAACTGCTCAAGGTTATGGATGTGCCCATTGCCCTCATCTGATCACTATACACCATACACATATACTAGAATAGCACATTGTGCCCTGTAAATATTTGCAATTATGCATAAGAACAGCTTCCATCTAGCACAACAGAAACAGATATTTCCTATGGATAACTCTATAGGCACTGAAAGCTGACGATTTTGTTTACTATATATAGTTATATGTTAACAGCTTGATTTAAAACTTATTTAATCAAAATAGAACTGGCATCCAAGATACGAATGAAAAGTTAAAAGCTGCACCCTAGGACCTTCTGCTTGGGAGGAGGCTAAGAACAAACTAGATGAACATGGGTCACAGAGAATGTAGAGATTTGGGCCTTAAGCTCAAGGTCACACCAGTGAGTGAGCAAGTTGTGTCTAAGTGCCTTATCTGGAGAGGCCCAGTACACAGCTATAGCTGTTCACCATTTGGGACTCAAAACTGATTTTTACAACATATACAGTCAGACCCTATAATGCTTTGTGTCATCTTTTTATAGGGTTTTTAATCTAAAAGGCCTCAGGCCTTCTGTACTTCAGTTTTCACCATCCAAAGCTGTCAGACTTTTCTCCTCTCCCCCTCTTCTCCCTTTGCCCATCCCTTATTCATAGTTGTGGCCTACGAAATTGAATAGCAGACTTTTTGCCCTGGGGTAAACCAAGAAAATGTACTCTCTTTTTGAAGTCTGTTTAGCAATGAAAACACTTTTGGCTTCATGTCTGTGCTTCGTATTTCAGGTCCTGAAGGGCAGTAATCTCTTGATGAAGAAGATGATGAAAGTAGCAGTTTTGTTCTATTGAATTCATTTGGCTGTCAGTTATCACTTCCTTCTTAAAAGCTTATTTTGGGGCTGGGAAGACGGCTCAGCGGAGTAAGCACTTCCCTGGCAAGTGCCAGGGCCTGAGTTCAATCCCTGGTTCCACCAAAAAAAAAAAAAAAAAAAAAAAAGCATTTTTTGAGACAAGGTCTCACCATGTAGTCCAGGCCAGCCTTGAATTTGTTATGTAGCTCAGTCTGGCCTCAAACTTGAAATCCTCCTGCCTCAGCCCCAAGTGATAGAGGTGTTCCCCACCACTGCTTATCACAAAGTAGCCTTTACTACAAAGTCATACTAAGCATATGACTTTAAAGACACACTGGGTTTTCAGGATAGGAAAGTGACCAATTTCTTTACAAACAGCACTGATTTTTTTCCTTACATTTACTTAAACATATAATTCAATCAATTTTCAAGCTGAATTGCTTTGTGAAATGTGTTTTAGAAATACAAAAGTGCAATTATAATCAGTTATTACATTATTAATGAAGTTGGGGACAGTCCTGAGGAAAGCAGTCTTGTAAATGAGACACACATGTTTTCTCTGTGCTACCTCTAAGACTTCTGGCCCATCCTGACAAATACAAGTGGCAGAGCACCCCATGAATTGTACCTTAACAAACAAAGGGTATAACCAACTACTTCAAAAGTCTTTTTTTTTTTTTTCCCAATTGGAAAAGGACAACTTTACTATCATGGCATTTGAGATTGCTTTTCACCTGGAACCAACTCCTTTCATCATGTTAGTCACTCTAGTGAAAAGCAAGCCTGGATTAATTAATGGACCCTAACAGTCTTAGCTGTAAAGGCATAGGCAGGAATTAGGCTGAAAAAAGACAGGCAGGGTGTGGGATGGGTGGGATATGAGCTACCTGGGGTGGGGCATATGTCACTATCATATACCTCCAAGGCACTGACCTAGGTAAACCCTGAGGCTGTTCTCAATCAGAACTGCTGTCCTACTGGCTTATATAAGGCAACAAACCCACCTGCTTCTCAGTGTGCTTATAGCACTCATACCTCCAGGTGGAATGCCAATAATAGAAGCAGAAAAAAAAAAATCCATGCTATAGGAAGACAAGGAAAAATACAGCATTATCTTCATTATTCTGTACGAGCCCCAAACATTCCCTTTAAGCACAAGTGCAAACGCAAACAGCTCTGGAGCATGCATGCAGGCCTGCTGTAGGTGTATACCATGCTGGCGGCAATGCGAACACCGGGGCAACACGATGTGCTTGGGGAGGTGCCCATGACATTTCAGCTGCAGCTTTTCATTTGGGCGGCTTGGATGAGTCAGTCCTCTAGTGGTGCTGGGCAATGAAGGCAGAGACAGATGATCAAAACCAAACATAGGAGACCCAAGTAGGGACAGCTGGGGAGAAGAGACCTTTTCTCCTCACTGCTCCCTTTCCCCATTTCTATCTTTGGGACAAACAGAATATATTCTTTTAAATGATCAGTGTCAGTCTCACCAAGATGGTTTTAAACTTTTTAATCTTTATGATTTGAAACTTCTAATTTTAACCCTCATCTGTTGCTTCATTTAAAGCATTTTGATATGTATTAATTAAAGGATATTTATTAGCAGTGAGGTTGTAACACTGTACAGAGGGCCCCTATAAAAAAGGCAGGAAAGAATACTAAAATCAGAGTGCCTTTAGAATTAACGCAATAGCTTTCTTACTTAAATCTAGTCAAAATTACCAGCTGCCTTAAAACTCTTGCAAAAACCCTATCACAAAAAGAATGTGATTTGGGTACACCACTGACAGTATACTGGCCACTGTGATGGGATAGAAGTGTAATGTGGTGACTGCCAGCACCTGCAGAACCGCTGTGAGCAATGGCTGGAGCTGCCAGTGCCTGGAGGAGGAGGGCGCCCCTGGTGGGCAGCAGCAGGCAGCGGTGAGGGAGGTGCCCGGCAGCTGGGAAGGGTTTGGGACCCAACAGCCTCCACAACGAGCCGCTACACAGACCATCTGTGTGAGAGAGGAGTCTCAGGGTCCCTGTGTGCCATATATATAAGCACACAAGAGGTTAACAGAAGCCTCACTTTGCTCAGGGTGACAGCTGATGGAAAACTGGTGACCAGTTGTTTCAAGAGGGAGCAAACTTCAAAACTGAGGGAAATGCCTTCCAGAGGTACCCTAGCCATACCACAAATGAATGATATTCCAAACTGTAAGTTAATATAAAATGGCTAGGCTATAACAATGCTAGACTTCTTCACTAATAGGGCCACTATTTTGATCCTCCCACAGAATGGTGTACAAAATATTACTTTAAAATGTGCAGAAAAATAAGGATAGATTCACCATATTTCAATATAGGACCTTATTAACAGTTTAAATTTCTTCATGGATACCCTCATGATCTATCCATTCCCCCCCACACCTATGAGAAAGAAATATTTCTGAAATTCCAGCTGAAAAATTCCACTGCACACAAATGAACTTAGTTAGATTATACCCACTCACATTAATGCCACAACACAGTTTCTCGGGCTAGTGTTCTGTTCAAAGCTGAAAAAGGGGCCATCAATTTAAAATACAGTGCATGCACATTCGTGTGTATTTTCTGCAGTACTCTGGATAGGACCATTAATTTGAAATCAAGAATCAAAGCAGAAGCAGCAAAGTCTTCAGATTATTTTTCTTACAAGGTACAGATTAACTAGAATCACTTTCTGCCTAAAGATGGATGTTACAGTTTTATAAAATCTGTAAACTTTCATAAAATTTTAAAATATCTTTTTTTCTGATCACTGTAACTCAAAATTGAATCACATTCAAGGTTTAATTTAAATGTCAGATGTTACAGCAAAACACTTACTTTGAAAGTTAGCTTTACTTTTTGAATGAATGAGCTTGCAAATATCAGTAATAAATCAAGTGAATCAATTCTTCAAAATAACAATCTTCTTAGATTGTATATAGGTATAACAGGCAAATAAAGGAATCAACTTGGCTGAGCAATAAAATGCATTTTACAGCTCATAGCTGAGTGACAGAAAATCTCTAACCACATTACAAAGAGGTAAACTGAACACTGAGAAACAATGAAAACCCCTAAGACCATTCCACATTACCTTGTGACCATAATTCCCTGAAGCCAAGGCTGCATTCATTTCACATACTCATACAAATATGAAAGATTCTATTCTCTCTCTTATTTCCTGTTTGTCTTTGATTTTTTAAGACAGTCTTTGTATATAGCTGGCTTGAACCCACAGGATACTCCTGCCTCATCTCCTGAGTACCAGGGCTCTAGGTGTATGCCACCACGCCTGAGTTTCTCCTACTTTATGAACTGGCTATCAAATCAGGGCTTCCTGCATTCTGGGCAAGTGCTCGAGGACTGAGCTACTGAGCTAATAGAGTCTTTCATGTGTTTTGGCTTATAAAAGTTTTATCTAAAGAAAAACATACACTACATACACTACAACAGGAATAGAAGTATTTCTGTGATAAACTAGGGAAAAGGTATGACTATTAAAATGTGGCTAGGGATGTAGCTTAGTGGTACAGTGCTCTGTGCCTTTCCGTTTGTGAACTAGTGTGATGCACTAGTTCAAAATAAAGACCAAAAGCAACACTAAAATCTATGTGGTTAAAAATCTTCTTCAAAGACTTAGTAAAAAAGTTCATGACTTTCCCTCTATTGTTTTTCTTTTTCACTGCTTGCTGATCTTTAATATTTTTTTCCTTCTGATACATGGCCTAATTAACTTTTTCTCATAGTACATTAAGTCACTAATGTAATTTTTTTTTCTTTTTGTAATAAAACATTCAGTGGTACAAATCTCTCTACAAACATTACTTTATAATATGAATCTTGGTCCTCTAAGAAATGTTGACTGTAATTTGCCAATTACAGTTTGAAAAATAGAGATATGACATATTGCATGTTATTTCTCCTATTTAAAAAAACCAAAACAAAAAACAAAAACAAAATTGGAGTTGACTCCAGTCATAGTTGAATGTGGAAGGGGCAAATGAGTATGCGATACAAGAGACTCTAAGAGATGGCCTGTAAGTGCCCAAGTCTCTCAGATAGGAAAACTACTCGGTATGTGTGGACTGAGAAACTAAAATATTAAAAAATAGAACACAGGCCAGACGTGACGGTGTACAACTTCAATATTCTAGCTATGTAGGAATCTGTGGCAGGGTGTTTCAAGTTCTGGGACAGCCTGAATAACTTAGACCTTGCTTGTAAATAAAAAATAAAAAGGGGTGGGATGCAGCTCAGTCCTTGAACACTCGTCCAGAATGCAGGAAGCCCTGATTTGATAGCCAGTTTATAAAGTAGGAGGAACTCAGGTGTGGTGGCATATGCCTACAGCCTTGGTACTCAGGAGACTGAGGCAGGAGTATTCTGTGAGTTCAAGGCCAGCTATATACAGAGACTGTCTTAAAAAATAAAAAACAAAAGCCGGGCGTGGTGGCGCATGCCTATAATCCCAGCACTCGGGAGGCTGAGGCAGGAGGATTGTTGTGAGTTCGAGACCGGCCTGAGCTACAAAGTGAGCTTAAGGCCAGCCTGAACTGCATAGTGAGACCCTGTCTCAAAAAGACAAAATAAATAAATAAATAAACAAACAAACAAATAAATAAATAAAATAAAAAAAGGGAAAATAGAATTTTAGGGATGATTTAAAAAAAACCCTTCAATTGTTTTTAATTGTATACATGCATCATAGACAAAATGGTATTTTGAAATGTGTGTATGCTATAAAATAGCCAGGCTGAGCTAATCAAATACCCATGACCTCACATACTTAACAGATTTTTAAGAACAGACTACTGTGTCATTAATCAGAGGAGACTTCTATTGCTTGTTCTTCCTATGGGTTGACAGCCTTACTTGTCACTATTTTAGAAGTCAAATGCCAGGCTATTTCTTTAATTTGGAATAAATTTTGCAGACACTAAATTTTCTAAAATATTAAGTCAGCAGATGGACACAGATGCTGGAAATAATCAATACAGTATTAGAGTAGTTGTGTGCCTAGAGGATTTCAAACTAGGTTCCTAGGAATAAGAATCAAGATTAGTTCTGGTGCTACCCACCAGGTTCCCTCTTCAGGTGTTCAGAAGTGGCAACTATACATCCTGGTTTCAAAGGCAGTCCTAAAGTTCTGTGTTTGTGCTCCTCCCTGCCTTCCTTATGATAGCAAGGATTGAACCCATGGCTCTGAAACCGAACTACATTTCAGCTCCTGCTTTTAACTTTTTTTTTGTTTTTGTTCTTAAAAACAAGACCAGGGTCAGTTGTTATCCTCCTGTCTTATCCTCACAGAGTACTGGGATTATAGGTGTAAACCACCACACCTGGCTTGTTTGGTTTTTATGTTCACAAAAACAACAGGATACTAGTAGGTGCCACTAACAGTCTCTTAATATAAGAAAAACACACAAATCTTCATTGCACAGTTTAAAGCAGTAAAACCAAAAGTAAGAGGAATTATAGCACACTAAAACTCTTTTTGCACAACAAAGGAAATAATCGAGAGTGAAAAGCTACTTATGTAAGAAAATATCTGGAAACCATGCATCTGGTAAAGGGTTAATATTCAGAATGCACGATGAATTTTTATAATTCAGTAAAAGCATTAAATAACTCTCCTACAAAATGGATAAACTAGGGATGATATGTACTTGTAGACCCAGTTACTCAGAGTGCTGAGGTAGGACTATCACTGGAGTTCAAAAGTTCAAGGATGGCCTGAAAACATAGGCCAAATTTTCCATGAAAGAAGAAATGAAGGGGTGGGGGTAAAGGACCTTAGTACACACTTCTCCCAAGAAGAGAAAAAAAGTGTAGACTCATTAATCATTAGAAAAATTCAAATGAAACTACAACAGGAGATCACCTAGTACCTATTAGAATGCCTACTACAAAGTTTAAAAAGAAACCCAACGTAACAAGTGTTGGTGATGATATGGAGAAACTGGAACCACAGGGTAGTGTTTATGGAAGTATAAACTGGTATAGCTGCTGCTGCTACAGAACACGTTAAGATGGTTCTGCAAAACTAACAACAGAGCTACCATGCGATCTAGCAACCCTGCTTCCAAAAGGATCAAAATTAGGATCTCAAAGAGGACTCTGCACTCTCTGTTAAAGAAGACATGATTTGTAACAGCCAAGATATGAAAACAAGCTGATTGTTCAGTGATGGCTGAACAGATAGATGCCAAGCAATTGTGGCATATGCATACAATGGAACATTTAGCCTTTAAAAGAATGAAATTGTGCCGTTTGTGAAACATGGAGGACACTGTGCTAAATAAACCAGTCACATAAGGACAACTGCTGCATCCCACTTACATGAGGCTCCCAAGGAATCAAACTGACAAGAGAGTGATTGCCAGGCCTTGGGAGAAGGGGAAAATGGAAACTGTTCAGTATGTATAATCTGTTTAATAAGATAAGAAGTTCTAAAGGTCTGCGGTACATTGCGCTCCCCTACTCAAAACATTTTAAAAAATGATGTGATAGGAAACTTGAATGGAAGAGAAATAAAAGACTGTAATACAGTTTTAAATAAAGAAACCTGTACAAGCAAAGAAATATTAAAGGAAAGCAAAATTGAGAAATTTGGAGAATAAAGATAAATTATGAAATAATAATAGTCATGGCAAGTGAGAATAATGACATCATGGTTCTTTTGTTTGACATCATGGTTCTCTTGAGTGAAGTACAGCAGTTTAAAGTCTCTAGGCTGATAAAATGTGAAGTGTAAGCTAACCATGGGCAAACCAACAAGATCCTTGTGAATGTTTTTGGGTTTTCAGGAGCAGGCATCATTCTTTGAACCCTAGTGATCTAGATCTGCCCCTGAGGTGTCATAAGCAGTTCCTCAGCCAGGATTACACACCAACAGAACAGGCAGGGTGAAATTAAGGGGACTGGAATGAAGGTATGAGTCTTTGTAAAGCCCTCCTTACCACCAGCACAGACAGGGTTGTGTCTGTCTGTCATTTCTGGCTCCCACAGCACCTAGCAAGTGCTACGCCACGCAGCAGCAGAAGTACCATGCTTAGAGGACCTTACGGATGATCTGGCCCATTTCCCACTTTCTCTTCCTCAGCCCTTTCTGTGGCTAACCGCCCTAGGCAGAGAGAATCCAGCTATGCACTGATCTTTTGCTATTTTTGTCTTCTCTTGCCAGTGGCCCACATTCTAAACTGAGGAGAGTGCGTGTAGAGTGGAAATGCAGGTGTATGTATGTACGTAGACAATAATTCCATTTTACCTCATGGAGAAAAATACTTATTCTTTTAAAATGTTTGTTGTTTATATTCATCTGCTTCCCTCCAATGCAAATTCCTGAGCGTCTAAAATGTATGTTGTTAACATGATGGTAGCTTGATTTCACTGCATTTTAGAAACATAAATCTGATTAGAAGAAAATATAACAACTGAAATCTTAGTATTATTAAATTGAACTTTCCTACTATCATAAATACTGTGCAATCATTAAGTTATTCAACAAATGCTTTTTGAGCATCTACTGGTTATAGAAATTTCACCAGAAATTGGGGACAGGAGAGGAGAAGGTGCTGAGAAGTGCTAGTGAGGGTAACATAAAGGTAGGCATAGCCCTTAAATGTGGTGTTCACTGTTGTTAATATGGTCTGTTAAAAAGAAAATTCTTTTATACACAGTTTATTTCAGTGACTTTTCAAGCCAACATACTAAAAAATTTCCCTTTATAGACTTTAATAAAATTTTAATTATGAAATATGAAATAATCACAACAAATCTAATATATCTCAGTATAATCCAATCAGAAAATTTAACTCTATAACAGAATTCATAGATTGTGTAGCTGAAACTCCACAGTTAATTTTAAAACTACTTTTTGGGTTGATGTTGTAACTCTGAGGGAGAGTTCTTATCTAGCATGCACAAGGCCCTACATTCAATTTCCAGCACAGGGGAGAACAGGGCCAAAGTCACTGTGTTTATTTTGTATTTATTTTCAAACCTGGAATAAAGACCAGAGGACTTGGATTTGCTTGTGACCCTGCAAGGAAAGAAAGGACCAGCCAGCTTCAGCAGAAGTGCTGGTTGCTGCAGAATGCTCTTCGACTGACCCGAAGGCTGGGTACACTATTGTTTCTCTACTGAGGCAGTGATTTTGTTAAATACTATGTTAATTACCCTGTCAACTCACATTTCAGGATTTACTGCTTGCATATTATCTTGAGAACATGAAATCTATTAATGTAGTATCTCACATATTTCATTTATATACAGAATGAAAAAAGTACCTGAAGCTAAAATCAACCTTAAAAAGAACCAAACTCATATTTTAAACTATTTACTTATTATAATTCTTGCTCTACCACAGGGCTACATCCCTTCCTTGTAATTCTTAATTTTTTAAAAGTATCCTCCTATGTAGCCAGGCTCCTGATATTACTTCATTATTTCTTGTATGTTAGAGTTTTCTGAATCAGCAGACTAAATGAAACATTTCACAGCTCTATTTAGAGGGAGTAAAAGGAAGGACTTCACCATATTCTACGGTGCACGAGAAATGCAACTGCTCTTATGTAACAGCTTTTCTGCCTGGAAGCACCAAGAGCTTTCTTCAGCCCCATCACGTTAGGGTTCACTGCCTCGTGACCGCTGTGATGGGAAAAGCAAGAGCCATATGAACCTAAGAGTATCCACAAATTATCCCTACTTGGATTGTAAAGAGAACTTATACCAAGAAATATAAAATAACAAAGTGGCTACCTGTACCAGGTGTTCAGTTCTGCTGATGTAGAGGGAGAAGTTTAGAGAGAGATTAAGCATTGGTCAAGTTGGTACAAAAAATAAGCAGGTTCCTATGGGCAAAGGCTAGGTCTCATGATTCTACCCAAAGAACCTAAGAATGTAGGCTGGCATCAGTGCTGGGGAGAGGGCGATGTGTTTTAATGTTTGTGTTCTATAGTTAATGTCAGAGGTTTTTTAAATTTTGTGCTTGGTATTAGGAGAAGGTAGCTCTAAAGAAAAGAGGTTGTTTCAGGATACAGTTAAAAGTTATTTTCCCTATTTTTAATTGAAATAAAAATTTATACATATTTATAAGGTACTATGTGAAATGTAAACAGGGTGCAGAGATAAACATCACTTCAAGTAGTTTTCACTTCCTTATGGTAACATCCAAAATCCTAGCTTTTATGAAATTTCACTCTTATTTACATTGACAGTTTATAACGTAAAAGTGTTTAAATGTACCACAGCTTTTACCTATAAAATGACAACCTCCCAAAGAGATATTATGCTTCTTATGAAGATTCTTTATCAAATCCTTCTAAGTAACAACAGAAAAGAGAGACAATGTTACATAACAGCAAAATGGGAAGCTCCCCTATTTTTCTACTCGCAAGCCCCCACATCCAAGCACCACCTGAGTGTGGCGTTGGATCCAGCTGCTCTGCCCAGCTTTTTCACCTTGGTGAGTACTCTGAGCAAGGTGCACAGTGCTCTTGGCTTCACCTACCGAAGCAGGACCCAACCGCTGCTCCACACCACAGAGCAGCATTATATAACAAGGCAGCTTAGGAACCAAAAAAGAAAAACATAATGAAATGAGGCTGTGGCGAGTAGGCTCTGGGTGCACAGAACAGCTCTGGCAAGCGCATCAATGGCCACCACCAGGGCATGCTCCAGCTCTCCCCCTAAGAAACCTCATAGCTGCATATGTCCAGCAGCGACCTTCAGTAAGCACTTACGTGGGAGAGAACTACTCCTGCCAGAGTCTGAATGCTTCAGAGCATGTTCTCTGGAAGTCAAGTATGACCTTCCCTCTCCATTTTCTCCTCACCTCTTTTAAAAGAATTCCACAACACAGACATATTTTTAAATAATGAAGAGCCATTTTAATGGGAAGAGTCAAATTCTGCCCTTATGAGCAAGTTAAAAAAATATAACACAACTCATTAACATGATCTCTTTCCATAAATACTTTTTTTTAAAAAAGGCCCCACCTATTTCAACTTTTTAGTTTCAAAAAAGATGACTTTTAAGAGTTACAACTGGTCCTGCAGTCAGCACTTTCGTGCTGTACAGTTTCTCATAAAGTCATGTATTAAAGCAAAACTGAGAAATAACCGGAAGATATAACCTTGGGGGAAAAAGAAGAATATACTTGTTTATACAGATCTTTCAACAGACTTATTTGCTTTTAATCAATATTGATAAAAAATACCTCCAATGAACTTAACCTAACACCGAATCATACTTTTAATAGGTCTGTTTCTACTGCACTAATCAAGGGGTACATCTTTGGAGACAGATTTGAAAATTTCAACCATTTCTAAAGGACATGCATATAATTACTGTTTAGGAACTCAGTATTTTTGTGAACTAGCCCATATATGCCTTTATATTTTCAAGACAACTTATTTGGCATCATTTTTGATAAAGTCTTATAAGATCAGTTTGCATAGCAGAGAAGACACTGAGGCCTGTTGATTTGCATGCATCGCTGGGTTCACACATGGGTAATGTAATTAAACTGGATGCATATGTGATTTCTATTTTCTATGGAGTATTTAATGTACTGAATTGTCTCAATTTTATTTTAAAGCAGACATTTGTTGAAAAGTAAGGTCTTTAATATCTTTAAAGAACAACAATTGGTTTACCTTAAAATATTAACAATTTTTACAGTTTACATAGTTCAGAAACATTTTATTATCAAGTAACTTATTCTTTGCCCCAAAATGATCTAAAGATCATGGTAGTTTATTCCTTACCATGGAAAATGCAAAGTATATTGGGGGCATAGCAATTAGAAATGACTAAAATAGATAATGATTTTAAAATTCAGGATGAATTACAAATTTGTAATGAAATTATTTAACTGTGGAGTCTTGTACATTGTATATGTTGAATAAATTAATAGATGGAAGAGCAGGATTTCTAGTTTGAACACCTTGTAGAGCCAAACATTGCCTTTCTAATATCAAAGCTAGTAATATTTTGTCAACACTGATACTACTTATGTTATAAAGAACTGTATCCATAGAGTTTCCTACCTACTGAGATGATACTACAGAAATGCCGGTTGCACCCACCTATTACATGTATCCGGGCCTCCTCAGGCACAACTTCACATTGTATAATTTCTAAATTAAGATGCAAAGGACATAACTTTAAGGCCTTAGAGCATGCTATAAGTGCAAGCAAAATCTCTACAGCACATCATGATGGAAGATTTAGATACATTTGATAAGGCTTATTAACATAATAATTTTAAAACATGTATAGGTAACAACAGAACTCAGGAATGAAGAGAAGCTGACAGAGTCAGCAGAACCAGGAGCCCTACAGTACCTGCCCTCTTTTCATCATGGTCAATTCATTAACAGGGGAGAAAAGACAAACTATGGAAAATGCAGACCATCTGCTCAATCCAGATGCAACTGCACATGCCTCTTAGAGCCAAAGCTTTTTACTAGAAAGGAACAGATACCATCTAATCCTCTGCTGAAACAGCTAATAAAGACATTGAGGCTCATCTGCATCACAAATAAAAATAATACCTAAATCATTATTAAATGAGACCTTTCAATATCAATGAAGACTTACCAGCACCTACTCTCTCAAAAAAGAATATTAAAACAGCATTAGAGAAAATGGGGTTGAATTTCTATGTGCTTTATTCATAAAAATGCATCTATTCCTTAACATCAGGTTTGACATTTTAGTCAAGTCATCCTAGTTTTAAAAAGGATCAGAAAATATCCCTATAGTGTTGTCTGTACCAAATAATGACCACTTCTTATGAGAAAAGGAAAAAAAAAAAACAAATATTCTTACCTTGAAATTGTGAACCTTTTCATATTTCGGAATTTGCTCATTTTCCTTCAGAGTTGCTCTTCTAACAAGTGATGTCAACTGTGAATAAGCAAAGAGTTTCAGAGGTTGCCAGATTGTCACAGACGACTTTTGAGAACCCAGTTTCATTCCCAAGGCTGCTATCAAAAAATCTTGCTGACGGCCCTCTTGTTTTGATTTGTGAACTGCATCTCTGTTAGTTTTCCTCCCTGACCAGGACTCTTTGGATGGCATTTTGAAATGTGGAGGAAAAAAACCTGTTATTGATCTGCGTCTGCCGATGAACTCTATTCAGCTAGCACAGGAGCACTCTGCAGCCAGCACAGACTAACCTACTGAGAGCTGCGGACACACAGGGAGGAGGAAGAGGGTGATGAAGCACTTCTCAGCAGAGGCGACTAAGCAAATTCTTTTCTTCCTTTCTTCTTAAAGGGTTCTATATTTAAGCCTCTACAAACTTAAGTCTGAACAGAACAGAAATAAAAAGTCGATCCTAACACACAAAACGTTCAGCATCTCTTTATCCCTTTTTAAAAGCCATACAATTTTGACAAATGCATGTTTAGAAGCTTTCTTCTCTATTCAGTATATTAATGCCCATTCTGAATGGACGATGCCTACATACTGCCTGTACTCAGTTTCTAGCAAGACACCCCGTGAACCCTCTAACAGGGAGGGTGGGGGGAAGGGCGGGATTTGCCAGGGAGGCGGGATCAGACTGGCCACTGTAAGGAAGGAGATAGCCAATGAAAATCAAGCAGCAGTATTTAACTACTCTGTTCCTTAACTCACTCTGCCTCTCCCTCCTCTCATGTAAGATTTTCTTGCTGGCTCAAGGCACAAGAAAAAGGGAGGGTGGGGGAGTCAGTGGGAAGAGCAATGAATGAGTCACGCATTATTACAAAACAGAATTTTTTAACCTATTAAAGCAGAGAAAAATTAACATGTACAGCAGGATTTAAAAAGAATGTAAAACTGCCAGGTAAAAATGAAAAGCTGATCTATACCCTTTGTGCTTTATGCTAGGCATGCACTCTACCACTAGGCAACAACCTTCTTTGTGCATTAGAACTTGAGGTTAGTGAACTAAAACTCAAATCTTATTAAAGGTAAACAAAAACTGATAAGGACTTTGATGAAAATGAGAAGGCTTTTAGCTAGCTAGGTATCAATCTTTGCATACAGAACAATGAATGACATTTAACATTAATACACTGGAGTGGTCAGTTTTATCTCTACTATTGAATAGTTTTGTTGTGGGCCTACACTTACATAACCAATACTTTAATTCTCTGATCTCAATATTATTTTATTCAGAGTTTGAGACCAAGTTGGGAGCCAGTTGGGAATACTGCCTCATTCACACAGGTCTCTAATGCAGTGTAACTGTGCTTACCAGACCCTAGATGGTTTCTGCTGATATAGAAAGGAGAGGGTAAGTAGAAGGCTCAAACTTGACTCTTCTTAAGAGTAATATCTATACTTTTCGCTGAAGTGACAAAAGAGGTTTCAGTTTTTCCTAAAATGTTTCATTTATTTCTTCATGCTACTGTAATTTTAGTCTGTCATGATTCTAATGTTATATTGTATTTAAAGAACTTAAAACTCAACATTTAAATGACTTAGGGTCTGGAGACATAGCTCAGTGACAGAGAGTATATTTAACATATGCAATGCCTTGGGTTTCATTCTCAGTGCCTAAAACTCAGCACCCAAAAAACCCCAGGAAAAATGGATCCAATAATTTGACAGTGTAAGAAATTTATCTCATTTCATAATCATAGGTATCTGAGCCCTGTGTTTATTTTTAACTAGGGCATGTGTAAACCATAGATGTTGGAAATAATGATTTTCTAAAGCTCCCCAAGTTATTTTTGTTTCTGTAGTCTTTTTAATTCTTTTATAATATTTCTAAGTAAATAAAAGACAGTAACATTTACATCTATTGAAATTTGTTGCACAAATACTTGGCCAAATGGTCCTATTCCAAGAGGAAAGACAATGGGGAAAATGTCTGTGTAACTTAAATCACTCTTCAGCTTACACCTGGTTTGTCCTGTGATGACTAAAAATATAAAGGCCATTCAATTCTTTAGACATGTATAGCCTACATTCCAAAGGCAAATCCAATGGCATTTTTTCCCTTCAACAAGATTTAAGACCAAGTTCCTAAATTAAAGAAAGCAATCACATATGTAATCAGCACATTTTAGAAGTATCTCTAGTAGAGGTTCTAGATTATCCCTGGTCCTTCGGCTGGATTAACACAAATCTGACTAAGCTAATTCATGCATTATTTCATGTAAAGGATGACAGAAGAAAAACCTAAAAACTCCTTGATGAAGTCAACATAACTATAAAAAAATGCACAGTTTACACCTGTTTAAAAAGTCATTTCAACTGTATAAATGGCATCTAGTTAATAAACCTTGTCTCCTTTTGGTTAACTCACATCCCTAGGAGAACAAGCACAGAACAGCTTCTGCATCTCGTAGCATGGCTGAAATGTTTTGTTAGTAAATGCAGCATTGTTATTTCTATGCTAAGACTCTGGATCATAAGACAGGACATGAATGGGACTTGATGGGAATAAGTCCTAGGTTTTTAAGAGAAGTCTCATTTAAGACTGTCTTCATTATTAAAATTTCTTCTCACAATTTATAATCTAAAGTCATCTATGGTGGTATTATGTTTACAATGTCTTTATTATACAAATAAATGATAGTTTACTTAGAAAAAACTAATTCAACCTGGCATAAAATATTCAGTTATTCAGAAAATTCATGCCTAGGTAACAGTGACTATTTTGTTTCTGAAAGGTAAAATTTGTTGTAGATTTTCCTATTTGGTCAAAAAATGTCAATTAACTACAAATTGGGCAGCTACCTGGGGCAGTTAGTGGACAGAAAGTAATATCTCAGGATGAAAAGGTCTCACTGAGCTGCTCTCGAAGGATTAGGGCTTTGGCTGTATAATGCATTCTACATGACAGCAACTGCAGGTCTGTATGAATGCTGGGGATATGCTTGCACGACACAAAAACTAACTGCAACACTGACTCCTTGTCAGTGTTCTGGTGTTCTAGACAAATATACATCACTCATCTGTTATTGGCCCTGTTAATTATAGCTATCAGTGGGTACTGAGTGGGTACTGATGTTCTAGGCACTCAGCTAAATACTTTATATATAGAATCCCATTACATCCACAGATAAAACCTGATGAAGCACATTTTGCCCTCATTTTATGGTGAAAACTGAGGCCTACAGAAGAAGTTAAATCCACAAAACTGCACAGCTAGGAGGGGCAAGGGTGGGCCCTTAAACACTATGCTATATTCACCTTCATGAGAAAATAAGAAGACTGGAATCTGAGGGAGGTGGTTTTTTTCTGATTCTATTCAAAGTGTTTCTCTATCTTCTTTCCATTTCAAAGAGCAGCAATAGTTTATATGAAAATGTAACAGTAATAAGACTTCCTGGTGTTTAGGATGCAGTTCACACAGGAGCTGCACATCTCCAGGCTCAACAATATTCTCTCACTCTCACTGAAGCCTTTGGTGCTTTGTGCTAATCACATGCGATCTCATCACCTATCAACCTCAAAGTCTCACTTGTGTAATAATTCTGCAACACTACATTCTACGTAGCTCATATCACAATCATCTGTGTAGCTGTATACATAGCATTGGGTCTTACACATCCTCATTAAAACCTTGAATTTGCATGGTAGTTTGCACAAAGAAAGGTCAATAAATATTTAGTTAAAAAAATAAAACCAAATAGAGGCAGCTAATTTTATTGGGTGGCAGTGATTTGAAATCAGAGAAACTAAAGTTTTGACTATCAAACTTGGGAGATTTGCTTGGTGCTTTGAATAATTTATCTACCTAATATGGCTACCAATAGCTACTTCATAGGTGACCTGGAAAATTTAAAAAGATACATAAAAGACAGACTGTTGACAGCAAATACTCAAAGAATGATAGGTGAGATGGGTCTGTGGCAAATGTCAGCAGTAGGGTAGCTGTGTAAGAAATGAGTCTTTGCCTCAAGGAATGTTTAACCTGCTTCTGGTCCACACCACATAAGCATGCCCAGAAATTCTTACCCCTCCCTTTGTATTATGGCCTTTCCCCAATTTCCCATGCGCTACCTCTAGTCTTATCTCTTCAAAGGTTTATAATACCATACTAACTGAGGAAGCAAGGTTGGGAGGAGAATAAAAAGTGAAGTGGAAAGGAAATCTTCAGTATGTGTGCATCTCTGTATATATTTTCTTGTACTGGGAATCAAACTCAGGACCTCATGTTTGCCCAGCAGGCACTGTGGCACTTACTGAGCTATATCTCTGATCCATCAGGATTTACTAAGGAGCAAATACCACTCCATACACTGCTTGATGCTATGCATGCTTGTCCAATGTAACAGTCATAACCATGCTGGGAGCTATGTCGTCATGGTCTCTTTGTATGATGAAGAAATTAGCTCCCCAAATGACTTGCTCAGGGTCATAGCCAGGAATGGAAAAGTCTAAGATCTGAATCTATGTGTTTGTCTCCAAAGTGAAGAGCTATTTCTGTGGACTTATGAGAGCAGGAGATAAATTCAAGGTGTTAGGGATACAGTGCTTTTCACATTATGGGCTCAATGCAATGAGAACATGGCTTAGCTGTGTTGAAAGTCTAAACTTGTGGGACACACATCCTACTGGGTCATTGGTGCTGAAAACGCCAGCAGTATTTGCTTTTTATTTTGACTGGGAGTTTTTGGCCTTTCTTTAGGTCTCTCTTGTCTACCCCGATACTGATGTCATTTAGGTAGATTCTACTGACCAAGGGTGACTACTGAAAAAAAAAAAAAAAGATTGGGAATAGGAGGATTCTACATTCCCTCTTTACAACTCTGTTCATATCTGTGATACAGAGAAGACAACCATAAAAATGGTAAGGGGTGAGAGAGGACAGGGTGTAGTACGAGGAGTAAGGAATCAATGCTGAAGTCAGTGATTCTGGAGAGAAACATATACATGGTCTTTCAGATAAAAGAAATTTCCAACGATCCCACCTCTGCTGTTTGGATTCATGCTGAGCTGGCTTCTCAATTTTACCAACTGTAGTGTCATAGGCAAATTAGACTCTGAGGCCACACAAAATTGGAAGGGGAATGTCACTAATTTCAGCCTTTGTTTCCTTGTGTGTAAAATGGATTTAAATTACTTACAGTATAAAATTATTAAGAATTAAATGAGATACTACATGGGAAGCATTTTGCATTACTTCTCTGCCCAGAAAGTAATCAATAAATAAAAATTTCTTGCTGGGGAAGATAGTTCACAGGGGCATACGTACCTGCCAGCAAACTCGGGGTCCTGAGCTCAATCCCCAATACAAAAAAAATTCCTGTCCTTTTTTGTATCCGAAAGGTTGGTATTTAGTGTGGTTATGACATGGATTAAAGACTCAAGGACACTGTCCTGTACAATGTGGGCCTGAGAATACATTATAAACCTCATTATTCTGTAATTTCTATCTTCCTCTGTCCTGGCATTTTGAATTTGCAAAACCTCCTACATTCAAACTCTGAAAAACTCAAATCTTACAGCCAGCCTGGCTTTGGGGTACATGCCTACAATTTAGTGAGACCTTATCTCAAAATAAAACTTAAAAGAGCTGGGCTCAATGGCACAGGCCTATAATCCTAGCACATTCAGAGGTTGAGGGGTGAGCACTGTAAATTCGAGCCTAGTTTGGATAATTTGGCAAGACCCTGTTTCAGAATTTGAAAATGGGGGCCGGCCAAACAGTTCAGTGGATTAAAGCATCTGTTTAGGCAGATGCAGCTGCTGGGGTTCAACCCTGGCATGTGGTACCGGCCCCGCCCTGCCCCTGGGGCATGCTGAGCCAGTGAGGTGGCGCACCCCTGTAATCCCACCTCTTTGGGAGGCTGACCACCGGCGGATCACTAGGAGTCTGATCTACATAGCGAGACACTGTAGACCTTTATTAAAATATGAAAAAAAAAAATTGAAAATGGGCTGGGGATGTATCTCAGGGTAAAAAAAGACCTAGGCTTAATCTGCAGTTCTGCAACAAACAGAAAAATAAATAGGGTAGGGATGTAGCTTAATAGTAGAGCACTTGGCCAAATGTGTGAAGCCTTCAATTTAATCCCTAACAGTATAAAACAAAACAAATCCACTGCCTGCAGGAAAGTCTTAAATTAGACTTAGGTAAATATGACTAATTATGCTGTCTTTCCTACAAGTATCTAGTTTTTAATACAGGAGCAAGACTAGAACCAAAGGAATAAATCTCTAACTACTGAACATTAGGAATTATTGATGTGTTTTCTAGGAAATGGAAAGGACACCATGCAAGACAAACAGGGTCCTCCTTTTAACACTAGGGTGATAAGCCAGACTCACAAGTACACCTCTAAGTTAACCAAATCAGTATTTTATCTAAAATGTACCTCAGAGGGATGCTAAAGATAGCATAGATAGGGAAGCAGAAAATGGATTAACTTTTGGGTAATTAGGGTTTCTGGCTCAGGATTTAGTGAAATCCTACAATTTCTACACAAATATTCAAACTGAGGTATAAACAATACCACTTTCAAGACTCCAATATCAAGATATAACTTCAAAATTGGTAGATTAAAACAAATTTAACTCACTTTAGATCATTCCTACCTTTATCTGCCAACTGTAATTAGTAACCTAATTTTTCTCCAAGTGCAACATATTCAAACAATATGCCAACTTCTATAAACTGACAACTGCATGAAACTGTCCTAATAGATTTTTATAGGAGAGATATGGATTAGTTGTCAATAGCAAAATAGTAACTCTCATTTTAAGGATAAAGAGAAAAACTCAGGTTAAGTACCTTGCTGAATATCCTTTATTTTTTTTTTTTTTCCATTTAACTATTAAGAAGTGAAAATTGTTGGACGCAGTCTTGGAGGACCTGGGCTCAGGTCTCCGTGATTTCAAATTTTGCATCTTTCTCCTTGATTATTCTGCCTCTCTTCACATCTACTATTAACAGGCAATTCTGAAAGATTGTCACTGTAATACATTTGTAGAACATTTCAGTCTAGCACCTCTAAGATCATTAGACGCTTTGAATTTATAGTATCTACCAGAATCAACTCTTAATCAAAATTTACGAATGCATTTTAAGTCAAACACTATAGACTTCCATTTCAGAACTCTTAAATTCCTTAAGTTACATTAGAACAAATTTTTTTGTGTTGCACAGGAAACTCATTCTGCTAGAGTTCTAAATTTTTATGTTACTACAACCATCACATTGTAATTTCTAATTTAGTCATTACACAGTTTCCCAAGTATTAACATAATAATCATTTAAACAGATAAGGTACATCCATTCATTTCAGTGGATAAAAGATTTAAAATCTAATAGACTAATATTGCCACTACCAAATGCTGTCTACTCTAACATGCTTCCCAACAGACTCATATTTAACATAAGATACTGGAAAACCTAATACAAAAGGAAAAGTATAGCTATAGCTGGAGAAACAACAGAAATATGATACATTCTCCCAGCAAGTTTTAGGGAAACTTTTGCACCCCATGTGAACACCATTCCCTGGGGAGTACTTACCACCAGACACAGCTCGGTTTCCATTTCTAGTTCCTACTGGTATCTGTAAAGGCCTTTAACTTTTCTAAGTCCTTGCTAGACTAAATGAATTTACTGTCTTCTCTACATTTTTAATAAAAATTCAAAGGAAAAAGGAAAGCTAATACTCATCTGGCACTGGGATGTGCTGAAAGAACTGGCTATGTCCACATGGAGATGGCTGGCTGGGCCCTGAAGGAAGGTCCCCACAACTCAGTTCTGGCAAACTTAAAATGGATTTTTGTCTGGTGCCTAGTCTAGTAGGTTCAGAAACTTACTTTACTGCTCTAAGGATGTTAAGATCATCACCACAAAATCTGTAACACTCGTCTATTTCTCAAGGGAAGACTGGAATTACCTCCAAACTTATGACACCAAAAGAATGGCTAAGGTAAAATGAGAATGAGTTAGTTTATAAGAAGATATAATAAGAAATAATGATCATAAAGTAGGGGACTGATATACTTTTTTGGGTAGCACCCCTGCATTGGAAATAAAAAATCTTTAGAAAATTGGTAAGAATAGAATTAGACTAAATAGAATGGGTCAGAGGGACTGAATATTTAAGGCAAAGAATTAAGACATCTCGTGAGTCTTCTACAATTAGCATGGCCTTGCCACAGGCATTTGATAGGGATTCCATTACTTAGGATCAGTGTGTCAATGGACATAAGCAACTCTGACCTTCTTTTTGCAGACGTGTATGATTTTGCATTTCTCTGGTCATTGCACCAGGGGACAATCCTAAAGTAATAGCTGTGCAGTGCTGATTTTAACAAGAGTCATCCTTCACTCTTCCAAATGAAGGACTGAACCTGGCCTCCTGGGAAACATGCTCTCTGAGGTCCACTGCCCGGAAAACCTCAGGAAATGCTTGGGGAAGTATGAGATTATCACTTGAGTTTTCATTTTACACAGATTTTCATACTTAATATCTATAAGACTTAAAGAAATACTATCCTATAACTTAAAAAAAGCTTTTTTTTTAAAAAAAAAAAACAAACAATTTAGGAGTTTTAAATCCCATGCAAACTTCCTCAATTATACATATTTTCACAAAGCTTTTGGCTATAATATAGAGAAAATACAACTAAAAAGCAGATGCACACTGATGCTGCTTGGAGTGCTTCCAGATTTTAAACTGTCACGCAAGGCTACTGCATCCTGGCGAGCACTGTGCTCACACCAGTTTCACAGAGGCAACCTGGTGCACCTGAATAAAACCCATGCACTGTACTTCTAGTTTTTCATTTCTCCAGTGACTTCTGTTGGTTAGTCTAGCATGAAGTCTAAATGATTCAGTTACTATAAAGACTGTTATTGACTTATTTAAGCTTAAGTTATAAAAGCTTGGATTTTACCTATAGCAAAAACAAACTGCAATTTGATTAGAATATTTTAGTAGCAATTTATTTGACACATTAATTTTAAGTCTCAAAAAGATAAATGTTAAGGCTACGGTACATGCCTGTAATCCCAGCATTCAGGAGGCTGAGGCAGGAAGATCGCCAACCTGGACTATACAACAAGACTATGTCTCAAAACAAACAACACACCTACCCCCCAAAAAAATACAAATGTTGATTCATGGCATGAAGTAAGACTTATGAAATTCATAAATGCAAAATTTTGTTTTATAAGTTCAGTGTAGGGGCACACACTTGTAACCCTAGCACTCAGGACACTGAGACAAAAGTATGGCTCAGGATCTGAGCAGCCCGGGTCACACAGTGAGTTCAAGGCTAGCCTAGAACACATAGGGAACCCCATGTTAATAAAACAAAAAACCCAAACCGAAATCAGACAACAATACCAAAAAGACTCACAACTCAAAACCCTTTCATGTAGATGTGAGACTACGAGAGACGAGGGCATCGGGAGAGGGAGAAAAGGGGATGACAGGGTGGTGGAGGAATGACCAACACACACGTGCTGTGCGGGTACAAATGTGAAGGAAGCCCAGTACTCTACACAATTGCTGTACACTAAAAACGAAACCCCGTTTCCTTAGTTGGAAATGGCAGTGGTGGCCCGAAGTCAAAAGGTGCAACTTCCACAAGCCCTGCCCGGGAAGAAAGGCAAGCACAAGCGTAGCGCATGCGCGAGGGGCACCTCACTGCCAAACAGCGACTTTCTTTGAAATGACCTTGCTACACTATGTTTTATATCAAGATAATGATGTTTAAAAAGTGAAAATATCTTACTTTCTAAAACAACCTCTTTATATCATGTCCATTTTCCTTCATTTTATGAAATTCCTGTTAGTTCAAAGAATCCTAATGAAATTAAAACAGTTTTAATAATCCACAGTGTGGCTACTTCCTTTCATATAAAATGCAGTCATTAGTTTTTTAAAAAAGTCCTGCGACAGAGAACTCGACATCTTAAAAGTGATTTGAGTCATCTGGACAAGGCATGTAAGTCATCAGAATTGTTAGAAAAGACACAGAAAGTCAGAGAGCAACAACTGGCTTTTGTGAGAAGATTAAAGTCTGGCTTGACTTTGTTAAGTGTCATTTTAACATACTGAGAAGAATCTACTCTGCTGCTATACTTTTCTGCCAAGGGTATGTTAAAGAGAGAGTTTAACCGAGCAATTAAAGATCTTAGGCTGATAACGTCAAATGCTATGTAAGGCAACCTGGCCAGTGGAGGCTGTGCTTTGCTACCTTTCCAATCGAAGTGGCCCAAATGATGAATAGGGAAGTGTAGGAATGCTTCTCCAACTGCCCTAGCATGTACCCAAGCTTGTTTAATATGTAGTTAGGTTACTGGGCGACAGGTCTGTTCTGGTGATCAAACTCAGGGCCTTTACCCTGAGCTATATTCCCAGCTCTTAGAGACAAAGTATTGCTAAGTCTCTGAAGTTGCCCAGGTTGGGCTTGAATTTTAGACTCCTCCTGCTTCAGCTTCCCAAGTACTTGGGATTTCAGGCATGCACCACCATGACTGGCTCACATGTTTTCAATCAATTACTCTTAAGTAAAACTGATGTTCTAAAAAAAGAAAAAAAAAAAAAAAAACCAAAAAAACGATGCTCTAGGAAGATGTATTTATCCTCAGGTTTATCTTGTTTCAGAACAGGTGTGGGTGCTTGGTGCTTAAGACAGCCTTAAAAGATCTCTGCCAATTCATACTGTACATCAAGAAGAAAACTGTAAGGTGGGGCTGGGGAGATAGCTTGGCAGTCCAAGCAACTGCCTGGCAAGCACGAGGGCCCCGGTTCAATTCCTGGTACCACATGACCGGTGTCATGTCGGCCACTGAAAGTGGGCCTAGTGGTGCATGCCTCTAATTCCAGTACTGGGGAGGCTGAGACAGGAGGATCACTAGGAGTCCAAGCTGCATAGGGAGACCCTGAACCAACGAAATAAAAAAATAACTTAAAAAACTGCAAGGTGATAGTCCAATTCTTGGCATACATTTTAGTAATTTTAATTACTATATTCTGCCAAAAAAATAAAAATAAAAACCCAGACCCAGGGTCAGGGAGATAGCTCAGTGGCATAAGCCCTGCCTGGCAATTACAAGGTCCTGAATTTGATCCCCAGTACAAAAAAAACCCTACCCAGACCCAGGTTTTGTACTGTTCTGAAGTTAGCAGCACTTATACAGAATTTAAGGTTGTATGAAGTGCCTTGTCACATTGACTATTTCACCATATCCTGACATTCTTGTTTCTTAGAAAATTCATTGATGTTAGGCATCTGTTAACCAGCAGAAATGAGTCATCAAAAACAGCCATGACGTACATTCAGGCCACTGGATTTCACACTCCATTCACTGTCTACCCAGGGATGTGAGCACGCCCCATGCAGTGAGACCGACCCTCACTGCTGAGAACCATCAGAGAAAGAAATAGTTAAGGCTGAAAGGACCATTCCTGACTCGTTCTAAGACTGACAACTGGTTTACAACATGCAGGAAAATATGGTTAGGTTTTCATCAGCTTTCTGTTATTGCAACAAAGTAGCCAAGAATGCTTGCTTGAAAAGGGGAAAGGCTTATTTGGGCTTCTGGCTTTGGTCTGTGTGCACTTGGCCTGTTGCACTATGCCTATGGCAGCACAGTTCATCTTGGCAGTTCTGTGGCAAAGCAGCTCTGTTTACCTGATGGCCACCAGGGAGGTGGCATGTGCCTGTAATCCTAGCACTTGGGAGGCTGTAAACAGAAAGACACTATGAGTATGATCTATGTAGTGAGACCCTGTACTAAATAAATAAATAAATAAATAAACAAACAAACAAACAAACCAAGCAGTCAGATGTGGTAATTAATTTCTGGCTCTTTAAGAGCCCCCTTTGTTGTCTCTGTTTTTTTTTTATTCTTGTGACAGTAACAGATGAAGTGAATGCTTATCTTATTGGTCATATACATATTCCTCAGATACTTAATGGGGCTTCAAGGGCAGTTATTTAAGTAGTATGCTATTTCTGGCATTGCTTTGTCCTGTTCCTTGAATAAAAACAAATCAACACAACTACCCTCCAAACCACTGAATAAGAATAGTTTCTTGATCAACTAATTAATCTGTCTTTAGAAATAGGTAATTATGTTTTCCTTTATGATCCACTTAACACACATATATAATTTACAAGGTGGAAAGCTATTCTACTCTATGGGTAAACATCTGTTTTGTTTTGTTTGCAGTGTTGGTGATTAAATCTAGGGTTTCTGCATTAAGCTATGTGTCCTTTGCCTTTTTTTTTTTTTACTGTGACACAGGTTCACACAAAGTTGCCCAGGCAGGGCTCAAATGTGGGACTCTCTTGCCTCATCCTCCCAGAGCACTTGGATTAAGGTGTATGTTGTAGCCCATGCAACAATTACATAATTGGGGTGCAAAAAGACTGCAATTTTAAAAAGTAAGGATTTTGGTTGTTGGAGGCGGAGCCCAAGAAATTATAGGTTATTTACATGATATTAAATGACTTTTTTTTTTTTGGTGGAACTGAGGATTGAACTCAGGCCCTTGCGCTTATTCTACTGAGCTATCTCTCCAGCCCCTGCATTATATACCTTATAAATTCATAAATAAAAATAAATACTCAGAAGTATATATAATGTATGTATAATACTAAGCAGTTTTGTTCAAAATTATTAAGCATTCACTATGTTCTATGGTTTCACTGCTGAAATGTACTGAATACTAGAGAATAGGGGCACACTATTTTCATAAGGGCCAGATATGGGACTAATAAATACATGAGATCAGTACTGAGTAGACAAATATTTTCATCCTATTAGTCCCAATAATCCCATTTTCTAACAAAGTTGAATGCACCCATTAAATCTCCTCTCCTGGGACTTCTATGACTATAAAAGGTGACTTCTGTACTAAACTTCACAATAATAGTGGGCCTTCAGAAGCTCTCTAAGGCCCAAATCAGAAGGAAATTTGTGATAACTTCATGCAGCCCTTTATCAGACACAATGCAGACAGGGAGTTAAATTTATAAACTCTCCTCCCCTAATCTGCCTAATCATCTTTCCATAGAGAGCAAAAGCAATTTTTAAAAATCTCCAATTATAGTTAGAGGGTTAAAAGCTTGGCTCTGAATTAAGACTGTAAAAAAATAAAAAAAAAAACACAACTCAGCTAAACTTAAGGTATGGAATCTTAGGTAATCTGAGTTTCTTTATCTATAAAACCAGAATAATGATAGTAACTGTACCTCCCCCAGGGGTATTGAAGGAAGAGATATGTATGTAGAATATACAGAGTGTATATTTTTAGTACTTAATATGCAAAGAGAGACCAAAGTTCTCAGTCACAACATGGTGATGTTAATACTATTATCAAAATTAGCCTTGCTAAACTAAAACAACAAAACAAATTTAACATTGTTCTTATCACCTTAACATGATGCTTAGAAAAAAATAGATATCTGCAGACAGAGTAGCACAGGTCTGTGTCCCTAGTTACTTGGGAGGCTGAGCCAGGAGAGCTGCAAATTTGATTCTTGCCAAGGAGACTGAGTGGGATCCTGTCCCAAAATTAAAAAATATATATATTTTAAAAGGCTAGGTATGTAGCCCAGTAGTCAAGCATCCTCAAAGTCCTATGTTGAATCTCCCACCTCCTCCCTACCCTGAAGGAAAAAGAGAGAGAAAGAAAAAGCAGGTACTAAACGAAAGAATGAGCAGGCAAAGTTCATGGCACATCCATAAGGCTCAGTGCGTCCTGCCGATTCACAGATGAGAGCCTGCCTGAATGAATCCAGCCTCCTGTCCTTTCATTGTCAGATGAAATTTATGACAAAGAAAATGTGTACTTTGTTTTGTTTCGTTGCTAGGTTATTAAATGTGACAACTGGCCAGATGTATGAGGAAGAAAGGCATTTTCAATACTGTTTTCTTGTTTGACCGCCAAAATGTATGTAAAACTATGAACTGGGAACATGTGAAGAGAGAAAATCTGTGATAACACAGGTCTCTTAGCAACAAGGCTGACTACAGGAAACTGCACTGAAAACATTTGTAGTGCCAAGAGAACATGTGCCACCAGAAATAGGAAGGATGATCGTGATTCATGACTGCAGGTTATGATTCCAAAGACTGCTGAATCACTGTGGCTTAAATTAATTGCAGGAGTAAAACAATTATTTTGAAGGAATAGGGCAAAGTGCCATGAGAAATCTAACACAGATAAAAACTCTAAAATGTTGAATTCTAAGGTAAAGAATTTGGGTGGTGTCCACCATCAGTACCTCTAACTTGAAGTTTGATCATTTTTCTTTCTATGAAGCCAAACCCATAGCTTCCTATAAAATTTCAATATAAAATTCTTCATTTTAAATGTATGCTTAATAGGTAAGTTGTTTTAAAAAATGTGCCTAAAATACCTCCTTTAGAAAAGTATTAAAAGATAAAGCCATGACTGTCACCCACTGAATGTTTCTCTGTTCTTTTCATTTTTAAAAGAACCAGGTCTTTGAGATAATTTAATGCATGATTTAATACCAATAGTATTGTTTTAAATGAATAGCATATTAAATTACAGTGGGCCTCAGTTTTACTTTTGCTTTATCTTCTCTGTTATAGATTATATTAAGTTTAGAGTGTTATACTCCTATTTAAAAAAAAAAAATCTAAAAGAGAAAGTTTAGCCTTACATCAAAAGATACAAAAGTAACTAGCTTTTCCTTTAGGATGGTTGTCTTAAGGAAAAGTATTAAGGTCCAAGTCAGGAACGTAATTTAGGTATTTAAAAAAAATAATATAACTCATCCCTATGTTCATTCCATTCCTGTGTACCAATACTGGGGCTTGAGCCCAGCGAGTGCCTCAAGCATGGTAGGCAAGGGCTATACCACTGAGCTATATCCTTAGCTGTTTTTATTTTGCATTTTGAGACAGGGCCTCATTAAACTGCCAAACTGTCTTTGAACTTTCAATCCTCTTGCCTCAGCCTCCAGAGTAGCTAGGATTATACGTATGTGTCTCTAGGCTGGCTCTGAAATAGTATTTCTTTACTTGAAAGAATGCCTAACAAAACTTTTTGGTAATTCAGGTTTGGTTGTTTGGTATTTTCTACAAACTGAGCAAGCAAGCCTGTCATCTCAAGATAAACAATGGAAGTCAATGACAAAATTCAAATTTTGAAGTGAAAATTAGAATTTTGAAAAATTTCTATTTGCCACCCTAAGTTTAACAGCTTTCTACTGCTTAAATGAACTTTATGATGATACTAACAACTGTGATTTTTATATATTGTATAAAATATGTTGATGTTTGTAACAACTAAAGGAAACAGTGAATTAACATTTTCATTTGACCAACACACGTTACAGAATCAGTCATAGTAGTTGGGAGTGATGGCACATGCCAGTAATCCCAGTGTTCAAGAGGCTGAAGCAGGAAGATCATTGCAAGTTCAAGACCAGCCTGGGCTACAAAATGAGTTCAAGGCCAGTGAGACCCTATTTAAAAAGACAAAACAAACAAAAAAAAATCATGCATGGTTGACATATCCATTGGAAGCAGAAGATATATCAATGAAATGATTATTGATACTATTTAAGTTCTATGTTGTAAGTAAATTTGTTCTACCATGGCATCAAATAGAGACATCCACAAATATCTAATAAGGCTTTAAAATATTCTCTTTACCAACTGCACAGCTAAGGCCAGATTTTCATCATACAGCATTCTCAACACTGCAAACTATAAAGGGGTCTTGAGTCTAAAATGTTTGAGATCTATGGTTGCAATCTTTATGACCAACAGAATCACAAGTGCATATGTAGAAAGGGTTCGGTCCCTGATACCACATGCCATGCCAGTTCCGGGCATGGTGGCACACACCTGTAATTCTAGTGCTGGGGAGGCTGAGACAGGAGGATCACTATAAGTCTGAGCTGCATAGCAAGATCCTGTACCAAAGAAATGAATGAATGAATAAATGATTTAAAAAGAAATTTACCCAGATCTGATTCATCTAAATATACTGTTATTTAATATTTACATGTTGAATTGTCAGCTTTTCACATTTATGCGTTAATTTACACATATCTTTTCTTATGTGGTTTTGTTGTCCCTCTATATATGTGCCAGTGATACTTACGGAAGAGAATTAAGCTGTACTATAGAAAAGGATATTTCTTTTTTCTGTATTAAATACATTCAATAGTTACAGGATGTCCTATTCTGTACAATGGAATCTCTATTCTTTTGACTGAACTTAAGAGTTGTACTACTAGAGTGACAGGCCTAGGCAGGTTAAGGACACATCTGAATGATGCCTCATTTCGTATGGACTATTCTAGGAGTTCCAACTTCTCCCTTCTGAATAATCTTATTCAGATGGTGACCCCTTACATTCAGATGTATGTAAGATAAATACACCTAACACAGTCCAATGTCTAATATCTATGACAACACCAATGAGCATTTGGTGCAAGAGTCTATCTTCTGTGATTTTGATCTCAAAAAGAAAGACTATGCTATTAAAACACACCCCTAAGAACCTTTTGGCAATTCAGCATAACCTATGATCCCTAAAGACAGACATGTTATCAAATCTATTCCTAAAGAATTGTTATTAAAAACGGAAGAAAATAATTTGGTGAAGTGCTAATATGAAATGGTTTAGTTATCTCTGTATTTACTCCTAGGTGTACAATCTTTAGAAATGTGTATCAGAGCACAAAGAGACCTCCAATTTTCTGCAGCCAAAAGAAACTATGGCCTCAAGTCAGCAGCCAGCCAAGTCTATACTTAAATGTGTTTTTAGTCTCTTCTATCTCATTGAGTTCTCAGAAGTCAATATGAAGTCTCCTGCATATTAACAAAGAATACTTACAAGTGAAGAATCATGACAAGTATTGTTGTCATTTGCAAAGCCAGGTCCTTTCTTTTATGACCAAGGCTCAGAAAGGTTAATGACATGATTAAAGCAGTATCATTAAAGTCACAGACTAGATCCAGATCTCTTCTTTCAAAGGATGCCTAATATTTATAGGAGAAATATATGATAATCAAAATTTCTGAAGTGCTTCTATTCCAGAAAGGAAGATGAATCTTTGTACAAACCTATCTCAAAGTGTAGAATTGAGAGAGAAAAGAAATGGTAGAGAGCTTTTAGGCCACGTGCTATGGATTACTCCAAAGCTATGAGCAAACACTAGCATACAGAACTACAGAAATTCATGAGTCTTAACACTAGATCAAATAGTGAACAGCCATTACCATTTAAGTACCTTGTTTCAGAGGGAAAGTAAAAATTTAGCTAAAAAGTTCAGAATATTTTTCCACAAAACCAAAAAGAATCAGATTTGTCCACATATATTACCTAGATATGTTGGTACTACATGGTGATTCAGTGAAGATAAAAAACATTTCTACAACTTCCACAATGTATTTTGATATACTGCTGCTCTCTGTCCATCCTATTTCTATTTTCCTAGGCATTAAGCAACACAGGATTTCCAGAATGTGCACATTAACTATGACTTCTGAGCTTTGGAGACTGGCTTATCTAGAGAGCATTTCAGATCACAGGAGGCATACTCTGCTCAAGATGCATTGAAATTAGTTATTCAAGCTAATATACAAAAGATTTCATTTATTTTTATGCAAGTCAAAGTTCCACCTATATTTTCCTTATTTATATTCAATAGCTTTTCTTGAGGAGCACAGGCAAAATGTTATACTTCTAAAGGAATTTTACATAATCCACATCCCACTCATGCGAGTTTGGTACCCAAAAGTGTGTATCATTTCTCACACAGGACTGGGAAAAGAGAGCTCCAACCCATAGGGCTCTTGATTAGGTTGTACCTACATGGTTTCAAGGACTGTATGGAGATAAGCAGAGATGTGGCAGTGGTGCTCCATGGGGAAATCTGAAATCACATAACTCGCATGATTTTCCCATTTGAGTGAGACTGGGAAGAAACAGAAATGGTAGTTCTTCTCATGGTGATATGTAGAGCCACGTGTTACAGTTTAGATCCCAAGAGTTGAGGACGCTCTACTTCCTTTTAACTGGGATCATGAGCAACAGCTGTGGTGGGGGCTATACCAAGCTAGAGGAACAGCAAGAACAAAGTCAGTGAATATTAGGTGAACCAGCTTCTTGTTGGCTGCTGGAGTACTCCCGCTCAGGTCCAAGATCCCATCAGAGTCAAGAGGTTTATTCTCTCTGTACTTTGAAATCCTTCCCATGTACTCAAATTTATTGAATCCCTAATAACACATTAAAAGCTGAATAGTCCCTAATATAGTTCCTTATAAAAAGTTTTACAAACCTATAGTTTCATTGTTGGTCCAATTTTCCCTAGAAATCCAATATGAGAAAATTTACATTTTAAATCAGAGATAATCCAGATGATTTGCTTATAATAAAAAAAGAAGGAAAAAAATTGTTATTGCAACTAAAACATTTAGTAGGATGTTATCTGTCATATTAACACTTAGGAAAAAATCTTGTCATGACTGAAACACAAGTAGTGGTTCCTCTGAGGCTAGGATTGGCAGAATTTTCTACAAAGAGGCATGAGGAAACTTTCTGGGGGCAAAGAAATGTTTTATATTCTGATTGTAGTGCTGGTTACAGATACATAACAGATATGGGCTCATCTGCATAGTTTCTTATTACAAGGGAAAATAGAACTTTCTGCATTTCCTCACTATGAATTTAGGTAGCAGCCCAAAGCCATTCTAAAGTAAAAGCAAACTACATTCAGAACAAAACTCTTTTCCTGTTGAGTGGGTGCATGTTGCAGGGGAGAGATGCAGGGGTGCTGGGGAAGGACCAGAGGCTTGGGGATATAAATCTCTTAAAGAGGTGCTAAACTGCAGCTTGCAAAAACATTCTACTCCTGGGGGAGAATTTTATAGTAGATGGCTTTTTATCAAATACTGCTTATAAGTGTAAGCTGTAATAACTCAAGAGTTATCAAGAAAAATGTTTTAAGTTAACAAGATGTAAAATTTAATAACTTAAATGAGATCATCAGCAATCATACAGCATTTAGTGAATTTCTGCTGAATGACTGTTAGAAGCTAGGAAAATACAGAGAACAGGGTTGATTTACTCAAGACATTGACAAACCATAATAAAAATAATGTAGCAATAGAGTTGGCCCCTGCTATCCTGGAGTGACTGCTTCCAGGATCTCCATGAACACCAAAATCCCTGGATGCTTCCTTTATGTGGGATAGCATTATATTTGCAAGTAACCTATATAACTTTCCAATATACTTTCTATCATCGCTAGGTTGTTTCTCATATTAAATGCAGTGCAAATGCTGTTATACTATATCCTATAGGGGTTAAAGATGAGAAAAGACTATACAATGTTTAGTGCCAGCACATCTTTAAAAAACTATTTTTTCATGGTTGGATTAATCTGAGGATAAGGATATATGGAGGGATGTCTTCGAAAGAGACATACAAAGCCAAGCCCAGTAGCATTTAAGAGATTTCTGCAATTTCTTGTTGACAGCATAGAATTACTAGAATATAATATTAGGTCTGAGAACTTTTGATCAGTTCTAGTGACTTGAAGTAGCTCCAAAAGAGTTCACTATATGAAGCCCATAAAAATAAGTTCTCATAAATTAAATAAAGGTTCAGGGACATGGCTATGATGTGACAATCTTTAAGAGGTACAAATATTAAGGAAAGGAGAAATGATTCCAAATTAGAATGGAAAATACAATGAAGCAAAAGTATGAGATAAAATTATAGATCCAAATCATTGAGTATAAGATTAATGTAGGGGCCAAGGAGATGGCTCAGTGGAATAAGTGCTTCCCTGACAAGCTCAAGGGCCTGAGTTCAATTCCTGGTTCTGCAAAAAAAAAAAAAAAAAAAAAAAAAAAAAAAAAAAAAAAAAAAAAAAAAAAAAAAAAAAAAAGATTAATGTAAGGATTTGCTGCAATGAGAGCAATTCTTTTAGAACTCCCATCTTTTGTAAGTAATAAGGCAAGGCCAGATTATTGCTTGATAGCCTTATTTTGCTCTGTACCCCAAAATGGTATTACTCTCTTAAATCCACTAGAGTAGATTCCTGTTTCCAATGGCAAACAGATGTAAATTTTACCATTAGTGATTATTTCCCTACCAAAAGTGATGAAAAGACTCTGAAGGAGTAATTATGAAAGTATTTCTAATAGTCTCCTTTCCAATCTTCAGGTCAATAACTTAAAAGTTATTTTCCTTGTTCAACTCCTCCACATACAGAATTCTTTTACAAAGTACAGCTTGCTTAGAAAATTTCAATTTGGTCTTCTGTTGGCCTGGCTCTTTGGAGTTGAGGAACTGATGTGCTTAACTTCCTTCCATTTTGTTCTTTCCATCTGGTTTTCCCTAATGGCTTTAAATTACTAACCCTTAATGTAGATGATAAAATAGAAGAACACATGAGATTCACATAGGATTTGCTGGGACCCACTGGAATCTTGCTTAATTATTACAGCATGTGATTTTCTAGTGAGAACTTACACGACTGACTGCCATGGAGTCGGGATACTGATTTGGCTAGTCTGGATAATTCTTTTTTTTGTGGCCAGCTCATCCCACCCTTGGGGCAGGGCTGGTGTGGCATGTGATGCTGGGGATCAAACCATGGTCCCTGAACACTTGCCTGAGCTTGCCTAAGCAGGTGTCTTAGACTGCTGAGCTATCTCACTGGCCCACAGTTTGGATAATTCTTAAAAAGGTGCATTAGATACTATCCACAAAAAAAAGATTTCATATCATAAAGACAATTTTGGGGGACTTCAGATACTTTTCCTTGGAATGAAGAATGGCCCTTCTGACATTCCAGAGACATCCTAAGGATTCTGGGTTCATAAGAAGAAAAAAAAAAAAATGTCAAGTTGTACTTTTCTTTCTCAGCTTCAGCATGGATTTCTATTAGGGCCTTGGATTTGGCTGAATTAATTAAATACATTTATTATTTGTCCATTCATTTAGTCAGCACTTGTTTATACAGCTCAAGGTGTTAAATCAGAAATGAAACACTATTATTTTTATTTATTTATTTATTTTGGCAGACTCAGGACCCTGCGCTTGCCAGGCAGGCACTTAGTCTACTGAACTATAAATATCCCTGGCCCTAGAAATGAAATAATACAGAGACTAAAGTCTTGAAATAGGGGTAAAATGCCAAAATTACAAATTAATTTATTAGCCAATTTTGGAAAATCAGTTTCTCACCCACAAATGTGCTTTCCATGTTCTGGTGGGGCTACTATAGCAGCAAACCCAAGTCAAAATGAATCTAAATATTCATTAAACTCTTGTCAGCCTTTACAGATGACACAGGCAGTCTGCCATGTATTAATTAAATAGGAATAATGAAATATTAAAAGGTAACTCTTGGAGATAAGGCTTATAGCTTGCATATTTTTATATTCCCAGAGTATCACAAAGAGGAGATATATAGTAGATATTGAATTAAATGCAATTAATCTTGATAGATGAGTTAGTTCATGGAGACTACAGGAGAAAAGGGGGTGATATTCTTGCTTTAATTTCTTTAAATTCTAAGATAAATTCTGAATACTAAGAAAAGATTATTCATATAGATATCTTATGGAGGGCTATTTAGAAAATCAAGACATAAAGGGCAGAGGAAGAGAGTCTGACCGAGCAAAAGTCAAGAAATTAGGAAAACTAAGGGGAAATGGGTTCAACATGGCATGGAGGTTCAGTAAAGTTCACTGACAGGCACAGAAGCAAACGGCTTAGATCCCACTGGGGTGCTCAATTCAGTACTCTCTTATCACTGTCCTATAGCCAAGACCTTGAGTATGAAAACTGTACCTTGGAGTCCAAATCTCTCCAATTAAAAGTGTGGAAATAGCCTTAGAGAAGTGAAAGCAGTTGACTCAGTGGAACACATGAATCCATTCTGTAGCAGAATTAGAGCGTAGTCCTTCAGTCCAACACTAGTATCTTCTCCACAGCAGCACACTAACGTCTGCAAAGCCAGTGCTTTCTGCCTCAGATAAAGGAGTCATGGATACACTGGGCTTCAGCTAGTAAGGACCCATTGAAAGACTTATTATACTATATTTGTGTCAGTAGATATCTTAAATTAATTAAGCAATTGTCTTTACTTACAAATGTCATCCATTGTGACAGGGAATCAATGTTTCAAGTTGCTGAACAGGTCATCATCCCTGTCCTGTTGGATGACACCTGTAAATAAAATAAATCTATTTTTGAGTGAGATTTTTAAATGCCAAATAGATTTAAGATGCATGCAGCTTAAAGCACATTAATTTTTGAATGATTCTTAATTATGTACTGCTGGAGAAAGATACTTTCCAGTGCCAGTTACTAGTAGTCATGAGCACTAGAGAACCTATGGAATGTACCCTGCCTAAGCATAAAAGGAATCATGTGCCCTAGGGCTGAAAGGGTCCTCTAACTACCTTATTTCATGCCTTGCTTTGGTATCATTTCGACTCTGAAGGAGGGGCAACCAAAGTCCCTGTGAAATTAAATGACTGGGGTAATGTCAAATAGCAGAGTATCTTTAGCTCACAAAATCAGAAGGTTTATGCTCAAATAATAAAACAGGTTATTATTAGGTTGACCAACTTTGAAAGACTTAGATCATTGACAAATACTGATTAGGACGTTCTACCACATCTACCAAGAATATAATTATCTATTAGATATTGAAATATAAGCAATGTTGAAAATCCTGTGGGTGGAAAATCAAACAATGGTGATAAAACAGGAATGTGACCAGAAAAAGAACAATATTAAATATATCACATATTTATGATTTAAAATTCTGGGTATTTCAAAATAAAATGTGTGGTTCCTAATTTAAGTATATGAAAGACCATTTTTACAAGTTGTCTAACGTCTATTCAAAATGTTGGTTTCTCTGTAGCAACAAAACACCAATGTACATAAGATCTGGACAATGAGCTTTTGAATTTCTATTCTGTACTTAAATACTCCAAAATAACTGAAAATGTTTCAGAATGTTCCCCATAAACTCACACTGAGATCTTATTATGTCCAAGTTCTGGTTGAGTGTTTTATATCGGCTATCTCATTCAATCTACAAAACAACTTGATTTTTATTGCAACTTTATAAATAAGACAAAACACAGAGAAAGTATGTAACTTGCACACCACTCTATTTGATGCCAGAATCCACGCTCAAACTCATTGTATTTCTTTAATCTAGCGCTTGAAGATTTTTGAAAATATAAAATGAATTATTATAGTTCAAATAAAACTCACAAAATTCTTGCAACTAAATCTTGCACAATATAAAACATCAGGAAATTCTCTTAACTCTTTTTGGGGAGTGAGGGAGGGAGTCCATGAAAATAATAATAGTCAAAAGCAAACTAATATTGATGCCAAATTATAATTTTTGATGTTAACCTGAAATATGTTACAATTTAAAACATAAAAACTAAAAAACTTGATTTTTTTAATGTATCTGGTACAGGGTCTCACTACACAGCTCAGACTTGCAGTGTCCCCGTCTCAGCCACTCTGTGGTGGGGTTACAGGTGCGGACCACTACACCCAGTTTGTAGCCAGCACAGTACACCCAGGGTTCTGGGTCCAGCATGGTATGTGGTACCAGGAATCAAACCCAGGCCCCTGTGCTTACCAGGTAGGTGCTTAGAAGACCAAACTACTTCCTCTGCTCCTCAAATTGCTATTTATAGTAAAAAAAAAAAGTAAATCAGATTCAGTTACTTTTTGTTGCCTTGTTCTACTGTTTTCCTCTTAACTTTTTTTTACTATTTTGGTGCTGTGCACTAAACCCAGGGCCTCAAGCACTTTACCACTGAGTTAAATCCTTACTTCCTAACTCAATTATTTCTTAACACTAAGAGATAAATCCCCCTAGGATTCAACAAACTCTTAAAACAATAAGCTATTTAGCAGTCTGAATTAAAACATGTATATTAAAACTATATACATAGTCTTGCTAAACAGAATTATTTCTAGAGTAAATTATTTTTAAGGAAAATAAAAAAGTAACTTTGATAGTTAATGCAACCTTCCTCAGTATAACAGTTAACTTTTCTTAAGCCATAAATTACACTGCTGACAAGTCCCTGAATGTTTTTTTTGCTAGAGGCCATTTTCCAACCTATTTTAAAACCGTGAAGCTGACAAAATTGGAGACAATCGGGAGTGTAATATATACCTAACAAACTTTAATTGAACAAAAAAACAGGAGAGAGGAAGGACAGTGCCACAGAAACTAGACATCAAGAAAAATGCATTCAGTTTTCAAAGTTTTTGTGGAGAAACAAATTCCTTCTGGCAGTAATAGTTTTTTGAAAAGGATCTCAAACAGAAAAAGATAAAACATGGTTTCATGGTAGCTTACCCTTTTCTCTGACACCCCATCCTGGCCTGCAGCATCTTTTTCGTCATGTGTCTCTTGCAGGACTCCCACGTGTTTTTTGTATGCTGGCTCTCTGTTTAAGGTTGTGTATCCTATGTGCTCATAAATTGGGTTTATCGTCATCTTGGCAATGTATTCTGCTGCCTTGGTCTCAATATAGAGAGTAATCAAGCCATCAGTCACCAGATCGTGGATGGACTCAAAGCGTTTCTCCCCAACAAAGTGCTTTCCATCGTAGTAGAGCCTGAAGTTTCTGGTTTGAGTTCCAAATCTGCCTCAATGAAATGGGAAAGATGTTTGTAAGAAAAGAACGCAAGTTTTTCTGAAAACAAAATTTAAAAAAACCTGGTTTTCATGTCTCTTTTATTAAGTTGTGGCTAATCCTTATGAATCTCCTAGAACAGAAAAAGTTTAACTTTTGAAATCAGGAATGAACTTGTAATAACTAGGGATACTAGCCAATCCGAGAAACAAAGTTTGTTCTTCCTTCTCCTTTAGGCTACTCCATTATGCCTACAGGAAAAATAAACCTCATACCCTACTAACATACATTCAATATTCTAGCAGCTAACTCTAAGATGTATGAAATTTTGATATTGATATTCTTTTTCTGTAAGTTGATCAATAAAAGGACTCACTGAGTATAGACCTCAGCATTCATAGGTTTAATAGGGAAACCCCATTCAGAGCTCACTTGAGATTGAGGCCGGCAATCATTTCAAGTAAAGCCGACTCTAGAAACTGAGCCATGCAGGGCAGGATGGCACAGAAACACACTTTTGCTATTTCTGGCCAGAGACCAAAAACTTGCTCTTCCTTTCACACAGCCATTTTTTTGCATCTGCTGGCTAAGTATTGGCAAGAAGTGTTTGCAATTCATAAGGCATACAAGCCATAAACTACCAGACTACAGAAACTCAGTTTTCAGTCTTGAGTAACATTTTAATGACATCTTTTAATGGGAGAAGAACGGTTTCCTTTGATGAAAATTTCAGTGATTTGTTTTCTACATCAAACCTCAGAAATGGATCCAAGCCAGCAAGCCTGGCATAAGTGACCTTGCAAGAAAGGGCACTATCTTTAACACAAGCCAATGCCAAGGGGCAACAAGGCTTGCCAGTGTCACAGTCTCCTGAAGGGTAACTCCGAGTGAGTCTCGTTAAAGCTAAACAAATCTGAAAGGATACATTTTATTTCAGTACTAAAACACACACAGGGAACAGAGGTGAACTATAAACCCTGATCCTATTTAAGAAAAACAATAAATGGGACAGAAACCTTTCATGTAACAATATTATTCTGTCTATTCCAAATGGACACAAATGGGGCATTTCTGAATGCGTCCTTTAAAAAAGCAAAAAAAAAAAAAATGTTTTTAATGGCTCACACTAGAATTTAACAATTAGTCTAGAATCTGACATTCTATGTTAGATTCTATCCGACATTCCATGCTAGTCTAACATATAAGTTACCCATTTTTTGATTTCTCAAAAGCAGTCAAAAAAAGAAGCAATCAAATTGTCATATACATCCAAGTGAATGATCCACAGAAGTACAATTTCACATTCACCATTTTCTAAAGTTAAGGGCAAATTTCTCTTATGTAAATTTACATTAAAATGTAAGTATAAAACTTAGGAAGGTAAATTTATATACCAAAATTAAATGTTAACGATCTCAATTTAATATTTTTATAAATTTTTGCCAACATACATTTCTGTTATTTGTAAATAAACTCAAAGCCAGTTTTATGAACTCTTACAATAAACACACATAGTATGGCTTATCATTAAGTTCTCTTATGTTCAGTCATATCAAAGGCATTTCTAAGAGGGCTCAGCTCGCTTTACTCATGATTATGGGCCTCAAAGACTACTCAAGCAGCAGTCCCAGTCACCTGCCACACACCTGTCTTCTGAAACCCAAGAAGTTCAAGGAGCACAGGGCACTGACGGAGCCCTCAGCACACAGCTGAGTAGGGAAGCCTGAGGCTGTGAAGGGCTGATCTTAGGCTCTGCAGGGAGAGGATTTCTGGCTATGTGTGGAGTGCAGAACAAAAAAAGATGAATTTGGTCTTCTTCTCTCCTGAGCTCCTCTCCATGACTTCGGCTGCTCTTCAGCCCACACTTCAGCTCCTGCCTGCCAACATAATCACATCTAAGGTTTTAAGGGAGCTACTAGATTATGACAATGTCTCATGATGTGGCTTGATTAAAACTGAAACCTCAGAGGACAAAAAAATGAATTTCCATTTGGAATTTTTAAAGAAAAATCACATTTTTTACTAAAAGAAGCATAGATTTCCCTTGCTATTTTAAACTACACTCTTAGGAGGTTACATAAAGAAGAACATAATGGCACAGAGGATATCAAAGACTTCCCCACTTCTCTGACCTGATCTGAAAGACACAGCATACTTGTACAATTAGAAGTGAAGAAGACAAAAAATATTTGGGAAAGATGGGGAATGGATATGTCTATTTCAGGGGGGAGGGGAGCCATAAAAGGAGAAATGCCAGACCTAAGGTACAGAAGAAACATTCTTTTTTTATAAAAGTTTACTGCTGTAGACTATTTATTCTACAAGTATTTAACAAAGAAATCCAGAAACTGTGTTTAGTATTAGGGAGCTCCTACACAGTCAACGCCCCCTTGGTGACCCTTATGGGAAACAGTTTAACATAAAAGCAGATCAAAGTCTGGTGTAATGGCACAAGCCTATAACCCCAGCACACTGGAAGGCCAAGGAACAAGGATCACATGTTTAATCGCCTGGGCAATTTAGTGACTTAGTGAGATTCTGTCTCAAAAATAAGAAGGACTGGTGGCATAGCCCAGTGCAAAGACCCCAAAACTAATTCTGGTCACTGGGGCTGGAGGTTGGAGTACAAACACATGACATGCTGAAAGTTTTAGAGTTTACCTTTAAATTATTTTTTAGTGACTATAAAAATGTGTGTAGTCTTTCTCTTATGTAGAAAATTTACATTTCTATAGTGATTCATGGAAGCAAATGAATCTAATATTTCCCTCACATAAAAAATAAGGCTATCACTTAATAACATAAAAAGCCATGATCTGCTATGGTCTTGAAATAGGGTTTGGTCAGGAACAACCTAGTATGAGTCCTATAGTACTAATAGAAACCTTACACTACAGTATCAGACAAATGTGAATTTATATTATAGATCTGTTATTTCCTAGCTGGATGACTCTGGGGAAACCATTCTGCAGACTTTGCATCTAAATTTTTTTTTAAAAAATGACAGGAAATAGCTGGGCGTGGTGGTGCATGCCTGTAATCCCAGCACTCGGGAGGCTGAGTCAGGAGGATTGTTGTGAATTCGAGACCAGCCTGAGCTACAAAGTCAGCTTAAGGCCAGCCTAAACTGCATAGTGAGACCCTGTCTTAAAAAGACACACACACAAAAAAAGTAAAATAAAATAAAATAAAAATGACAGGAATTTACCCCCCATTGTTGTAAGGATTATATCAGAAGACTAAGTTGAAGTTAAATATATAGTAAGCTTGATGAATGGCAGTTCCCCTTCTCCATTAGCTTGGTCTCCTGCAGAGAATGAAGAATGAGTTAAAAGAAAAAAGCAGAAAAGAAAGCCAATAAGTGAGCATGAAAGAGTCTAAGTAAATGGCAACAGTGGCTCAGCAGAAACATCTCTACACTGGAAAACTTTATAGTTGACAAAAAGCAAGAAGCAGCAGCAGCTCTTTGTCAGTTTTTCTGCTGGATGTCCCTGAATAAATTTATGTTGCACAGTTATACAGAGTGGGGCTACCAGAGTACAAAGTACGAAGGAGCAAACGGTCTCCATGCTGTGAACTACTGTATCAATTCAATGGAGAGATCAGTAAATATATTCGTATTGAAAGCAATAGATCTTGTGACAAACAGGAACCTCTAGATTGTGGAGTACATTTACCTTCCATTTCTATAGGTGAATTTTCTTCTCCCACATTTATTATGTTTTCAGTATTGAAAAATACCTGCTCAAACTTTTGTGAACACACTTGAAACAATATACGACTAATTCATTTAGAATTTAACAGATGAAAAATTCATTTGCTCCAAAACAGCAATACAGTTAACAAACAAAATAGAAACATGAAGATAATGTGTAATACGTTTTGAACTGCTACTGTTCTATATAATTACCACTGTCTAGAAAATATAACTTTTTTTCAATGTACTTTAAAAAGCTGTTTAATTCTGTGCCCAGTCGCATTCACATGAATTTCAAAACATATAATTCTAACATTTTCCTTTAAAAAAATTAACAAAACTCTTATTGTCATCCATTTTTAGCAAATAAATCATTATCATAAAAATGAGTCTGAAAGCACAAAATGATGCATGTGTAATATTATTTACTTTCTCTAAAACTAGTAATTAGTTTTGATTTGAGGCCAAAGTTATTTGGAAGTATTTCTTCAAAGGAAACCTCCAAGTTAACATATTTTCTGTTGCTTAACAAAGTAAAACATATACAACATACTGTCTAAGTTAATAACAAAATGTTAGAAATATCTCCAGCAACCAACATATTAAAACTATTGTATTTATCATAATGATACATATGTGTCACTTACAAAGTCAAAGAACCTGATCAAATAGTGAAATAAATACAAATATCTCCCCAAATCTTAGACATAGCATTCAAAGACAGGTTACAGCCAAAACAAGAATATGATGAACCTTTCAAGTAAACAGTAAAAAATAAATTTAGTTGGATTCTATGAACTTAGAGTAAGACACAGCGAGCATGGTTATATCCAACTGTAAATGCTTCTTCCATCTTAATCTTCATTAGGAAATGACTAAAACTATCTTGAATATCTATATCTAGTTTGAATGATACAGTGGAACAAAAGTATTAAAATATATTAATTTATGAGGGTTTTCCCATGGCACAATACGTCCAGTGAAGAGGAAACCCCATCTGCCTGCTACACATGCCAAGATGGCCCCAGGTAGCCCTTAGCAGTGGAACTGATATAGCAGGATTAGTAGACAATCATGCAGAGATGAAAATGTGTATTTTAAAACTATCAATATGTTTTTTAAAAAATGATTCCCATTCCTATTATTGAAAATAATTTAGCCAAGAATCACAAGGATGCTGAAAAGAGGAGTGTGTTGGAGAGCTTCCATACTCCCCTGCACCAGCTGGACCTCTCTGGACCAAATCCAGGCCTGGCATTCAGGCCTGGGGTGAAGCTCTGCAGCTCAAGTCCCTGCAGAGAGAATAAGGGACAGAACCACCCAGCTAATCCAGGAGCATAACATCTTGCCAGAGGGGCACAGCAGGTTCACTTCCAAGGGCTGCAGCAGGAAGAAGCTGAGCACAGCACCTAGACCTAAGCCAGGCACAACTGGATGAACTCAAACTTAGTAGATCTGTACCTGAACATCAGTAGGTGCTAAGGTATAACTGCACCAAAGCTCCACACCAAAGGTTGGAGGACAGTGCTATACAAAATGACAAAGAGAAGGAGCAAAATGCAATCTCAGGACCTGAGCCCACCAGAACAAGTGCAGAGGACACTAGCACAGAAGAAATTGGGAATCACACAGCTGAAATGTCTGAATCAATAGCATCTGAAGTAAAGAAACAACTGCAGAAAGGTAGAGAGGAACTTGGATCAGAAATAACCTCTAAAACAAGGATGCTGAAAAGGAAAGAGTAAATGAAAGGGATAAAAATGAGGTAATTCAAAAAAATTACAATGGAAAGATATAAATTTACATGAAAAACAGGCACACAGCAAAGAGGGTAAACAAGAATATGCTCAAAGAACGGTCCAGTAATTACAAATTAAACTTTCATATCAGCAAAATTTAACGAGTCTGATAATACAAGTGCTCATCAAGGGTAAAGAGCAACATAGTGTAATCAGCTTTCTGTTTCTAGCATGCAATATCTGACATCCAAAACACAAAGAAGCAGTTTTACTTTGGCCTATAGTTGGAGGGATTCAATCCATGGCCAGATGATAAGTCAGAAATATTACAGGGGAAGCACATGGCGAGCAAAGCTGCTCAGCTCCTAGTGGCAGGCGAATGATCCCAGAGAGGCGGAACCACATACAGGACCCAGAGCCTCACCTCCACGACTCACCCAGTCAGCACACAGGAGTATGTTCTATTAATCTGGTGCTGCTTTATTCAAAGAAGCTGGCATATCAGAATGAATGGTCACAGCATATCTTCTGTCAACTTCATACCCAACATCTCCTTTTACTATACTTAACCTCCAATAAAGACAAGAGCAAGTTCGTAATTCCACAGTGGCACAGAGCAAACATCCCCCCTGTCAAAGAGAAACATGACAGAAAAGAACTGTAGCAAAATAAGACTGAAAAACAACAGGGCAAACAAGGTGGCCAAATGTGAGCCCCAGAGGGCACAGTGGCCCCGTCCCTATGGCCTTCCTGGTTGCAGCGTGCAGGTCTTTGCTTTTGGACTGACTGCCTCACAGACTGCAGCTTCTTCACTGCTACGCCACATCTGTAGTACCTCTGACTTCTTGGAGTCTCTACTGCACCTTTGGTTTCATTTTCACAGCTTCATGCACCGCCCTTGCAGGGATTCCTTGCCTACCTTTCTAGGCCTCCTTTTCAAGCCTGAATAGAAGTCTCCATGATACTACAACTCTTCTACACACCAGTAAAAGCAGCATTATGTGATTGATGCCAAGGGCCCTTGTCAGTGGAATCCAGGCCCTCTTGCACCAGGGTTTCAGTGCCCTCTATGTGAGTAACTGCACATGGCAAAATGAATTCCAGGGAACCAATTTGCAAGGAGGCCTTTTTTGAGCAGGGTTCCCAGGTACTCTCTTCAATGACAGATTGACATCCTAGCATCCTTGGGCCTACCATCAATGGAGTCTTATTTCTGGGACATCAAAAATGCATTTTTCTTTTTATCCCTGTATACAGTACTTGGTTTCTTTGTAATGGTACTAATCTGTTTAGCAGGCACATCTTCTTTGGCTCCAACTTTACACATGGTTCTTTCTGGGACAAATTTAAGTTTTTCAAATTGTTCTGTTCTTTCTATTGTCCCTAATTTTCACTACAAATATGGCTGAAAGCAGTCAGCAGTACTCATGCTATAATCTGAATGGATTGTCTTGGAAGTTTCCTCCATCAGATCAATTAATCAATCCATCACTTTTTTTTTCCATGTATTTGTTATTGGGTCTCATTATGCAGCTTGGACTCGTAGTGATCTTCCTGTTTTCAGCCTCCCTAGGGCTGGGATTACAGGCATGCACCACCATACCTGGACTCAGTTATTTGCTCAGTGTGCCCCAGGGGTGGGGTTGGTGTGGTATGCAGGACCAGGAACTGAATTCTGGTCCCTGAGTTTGCCTAAAGAGGTGCTTAGTCCACTGAGCTATCTCACTGGCCATCACTCTTAATCTCAGTCTCCTGCAAAATCTCAGGACATGGCAAATGTATACAATTTTTCTGGAAAAATGTAACACACACACCCTCTAGTCCAACTGCCAATGGAGTTTTGTTTCCAACCAAAATCTCCTGAGTTTTGTCCTTTTACTATCAGAAGATCTTGATTTGAATTCTGACCAGAATTATACATGAAACTTTACTTATAGCATTCTTGGCCTTCTCTGTAGCACATCTCCAAACCTTACCAAAAGCCTCCCATAAGCCAGTTTGAAAGGCTTCTAAATCAGAAAATCAGGTTCAGCCATAGCAACAACCTCATTTCTCTGGTGCCAATATCTGTATTTAGAGGAACACAATTCATTTCACAATTCTGGGAAAGATGGCCATATTCATGTTTGTGTGGGGAAGATGGTTGCAGTAATGTTTGTCACCTGATGGAGAGTTTATGCATGGAAACAAAATTATGCCAAACACTTCTATATGTGAACCAAATTCTTCATGAAGACATTACTGTACAATTAAGCAAGATGATTTATTAACAGGTTAGCAGTATTCAGAGGCAGGAGAGTCCACATGGCCATTTACAGGATCAAGAGGGAAGAATCACATTGGTTATCTGTACACTGGAGTACCAGAGGTCCAGTAGCTGCTCAGCCTAAGAAGAAGAAGTTAAGAGAACAAGAGAGATCAAGAAGATAGAGTGCTAGTCCAAGGCTGAAGGCCTGGGATCTCACTGGAGGGCTGCCAGCACAAGTCTGCAGTAGAAGACTAAAGAAATTAGAAACTAATGTCCTAAGGTAAACAGCTAAGACAGAAACTCTTCCAAACTAGAGACACTTCCTTCTTTCTTCCCCTTTTCATTCCATCCAGGCTACAAGCTCACTGGTTGATGCCACTCACATTTGGGATGAGACTTCCTTCTCAGTGTGCTGGCCTACATGTTAATCATCTACAGACTCAGAGAACTTTGGTTTACTAAACTACATGTTAATCATCTACAGACCCAGAGAACTTTGGTTTACTAAACTGTTAGGTTTTTTTTTTAATTTATTTATTTATTTTGTATTTTTAGGGAAAGATTCTACAGAGTGTTTGGGGTCTTACTACTAGATTGGACTCATAGTGACCCGCCTGTTTACAGTCTCCCAAGAGCTGGGATTACAGGCGTGCACCACCACACCTAGTGTCAATGGCCATCTCAGCATGCCCCGGGGTCACAACTAGCACAGAAGGCCCGGATTCCCTGGCCCTGTAGGTGCTTTAATCTGCTGAGCTATTTGGCCGGCCCTGACTGTTAGGTATTTTTAAACCAAAGTTGCTCACATATCAAGATTAATGGTCAAATCTAATGAAGTTGAATATATGCACACTCTATGACACAGCAATTCTATTCATAGGTTAAAGATATCTATATCTCTATGCACAGATAACATATATAGGCATGTAAAATCTGGAAACTGATTCCTAATATATTTTAGTCAGGAATATTATAGTAACTATAAATTTTATTATGTATATATAAAACCTAGGTTATTTATAAATGCATATAAACATATGTAAGTTATATCATGTGCATATACATATATACGAATATTAATATTATTGTCACTGATTCTTTTCATATTTACATGCATGTACACATACATACAATAATCATAAATGACTATAGGTGGAAACCAAGTAAGTTCCCAGTAAGCCAGTGTCTCCTATACTAAGGCTCTTAATGTGACACGTTTGCAACATCATTTTCCCCTTCAGACCGGCTCACAACTGCCCCTAAGAAAAAGTTCAAATCCTTTAGCCAGTCCAGGCACCTTCAGCACTGCCTGCCAGCCTCTTTACCTTCTAGGCACCAGAGTCTGGCACAGCAGCTGGTATGCTCAAGTAAGTGGCTGCTCAACCACTCAGTGGCTTAGTAGGTGGCTTCTTTAATATGTCCCCTAAGTTGGTCAGCTATATGTAATGATATTTTTTAAAATTACATAGAAGTTACATAGAAGTGTCAAAACACAGATACAGTATTTTTAAATATAATTTAAAAAGAAGAGATAATTATCATGATACAGTGTTTGTCACTTATAGAGCTCTGATGGTCGTAATGTGTGACACATAGTATGGAACTGCTTTCCATATTCAACTACTGGGAGTAAATAAATGATGACTTGTCTAATGTAGTGAATCAATTACAATTTCTGTTACCAATTTTCATTCTACTACTAGAGAACTAATACTAACTACTGTGTCCAGTCATTACATAAATCTGTATTTTTATTTATAAAAAAGTGTTATTAAATAGTCTATCTTTTTATAAAAAGTATAGGCCCTTAAACGATCAAATTATTACTACAGTAGCTTATTTAAGAATTGGTGATCAGTCATGCTAAAAGTGATGCTTTTAGCATAACTCATTTCAGCATGCCCAGGGGTGGGGCCAGTGCTGCCTGTGGTGCCAGGGATCGAACCCTGGCCCCTCAGCTTGCCTAAGCAGGAGTTTAGTTTGCTGAGCTATCTTGCTGACCCCAATTTTTTTTTTTAATGTATTTGGTACAGAGTCTCCATACAGGTTGGATTTGTAGTAGTCCTCATGTTTTTAGTCTCCCTCATGCTGGATTTACAAGCATACACCACCACACCCAGACTCAGTGGCCCACTCAAGCACACCCAAGGTGGGACTCGCATGGCATGTGGTGCCAGGGATTGAACCCTGGTCCTTGCTCTTGCCTAAGCAGGCGCTTAGTCCACTGAGCTATCTCACCAGCCCTATATTTCCATTACATCATTTCTTCATAAAATACACTATCACACAGGGAGTACAATTTAGTATTTTTCTTAATCAAATTCATTTAACATTTAGAGTATTATTTTTGAGAATGAATGCAGAAGGGCCGGCGGTATAGCTCAGCGGACTAAGCGCTTGCTTAGGTAAGCGCAGGGACCAGTGTTCGATCCTTGGTTCCCCAAGCCGCGCCAGCCCCGCCTTCGGGTGCGCTGAGCCAGCGATGCAATCCGGGCGTGGTGGCGCGCGCCTGTAATCCCAGCACATGGGAGGCAAAAAGCAGGAAGATCACTATGAATGTGGG
>PVKA01005161.1:0-92829 GCA_004027165.1 Ctenomys sociabilis | reverse complement strand
TCCGCAGAGAATATGGTATCCTGGAGGAATCATTCTAATATAGGCCAACTCATACAGGTCTTAGACTGTACACTTCCTGCTTCCCCTGAGGACTCAGACCCTGCCCATTCTGCCTGGGGACCTTCATTGCCTGTCTAGGGTCTATTCTCACTTCGTCTCCAATCCTCGTCCAAGGCAAGGTGAATGACCATGCTAATAGCTTACCCAAAACTGACTTGGCAATTCAGTTTTCCTCTACTAAACTGTTTTTCTTTTCAGGGGGTACAGGAAATTGAACTCAGGACCTTGCACTTGCCAGCACTGTGCCACTAAGCTATATACATCCCTGGCCCCTTCCTCTACTAAACTCTTTTTTAACTTTTTTTTTTCTTTTTTTTTGGTGGCACTGGGAATCAAACTCAGGACCTTGTGCTTGCCAGGCAGGTGCTGTACCACTGAGCTATCTCCCTGCCCCCTCTACTAAACTCTTGGCAACTCTGATAATCTTTAGTTTTGCTTTCCTTCCACTTGAGGTTTCAGCGGTGATCACGGTAGCAAGGATAACGACAATGATGATGCTACTGCAATGTGTCCCCAGAAAGTTCTTTTTCTGAAAACACAATTCCCACGTGCATATATACTAATGTATTTGGAGGTGCAACTCGTAGAGAGATAAGCATGGTTGGATGAAGTCCCCAAGATGGCCTCAGTAGGACGAGGGGGAGAGATCTGAGTTCACCGTGTCCTGACAGGAGCCACCCCCACTGTGTCACAGGACAGCAGCAAGGTTCTCTGCCATGTGCGGAGCAGATGCTAGTGCTGTGCTCTTGGGCTTCTCAGCCTCCAGAACTGTAAGGTGTGTAAACCTTTCCTTTATAGATTCCTGGGTCTCAGGCCTTGTGTTACAGAACAGAATTGGGCCAACACCGCTCAAGAATCAGGTGCTGTGGAGGAGGGCTGCTACTGTACCAAGTCAGTATCTTTTCAATCTTGCAGTTCTTTTTCAGCCTCATATATGAGAAATCTGAAGGCTAAGGAGCCTACAGACATTGGAATAAGTACTGGAGTATATTTACATGTGTATTTAGGTTACTAACAAGTATTTTATCATTATTTGACCTTTAGGTGCTTTTCCTTATCATTGTTCCTGTTTTCTCTGTGCTTTTCAATCCCACTCTTGTTTCAGGGATTTACTGACTCGAAGCTAAAAAATCCTTTAAAATACATATATGGAAGGTATAAAAAGAGGACAGAAGAAAGGGCCAGAAAGGGGACTGGCAGATTTGCAGATTACTCACATAGTTTAAAAGACAGCATTTTAATTTGTCTCTCACCTCCTCATGGCTAGACATTTAGAAAAGATACAGAAAGTTTGGTGTAAAAATAAATTCTTCTTTAAATAAGAAGTGAATGTTCCGAACAGCTTCTTCCTGGGGCTTTGTATTTATTACTCTATTTCACAGAAATTGCCAGGGGAGAACAATCAGTTCACAGGCTTCTTACAAAAGATCATTTACTGGGAACACAGAAGGAGCAGGTTTGCTGCTAACAGGGTGGGGCTGCAGGTGGGACGGATCCCCTCTCTTCTTGTCCTTGTACCTGTCTCTTTCAGGGAAAGGCACAAAATCAACCTTAAGCATGAGGAAAGGTGTGCATCTCTCTCAGACATTTTGAGAACTGCTTATTGTGCCTGGAGAAGCAGATATTATGGGGTGAAGAGAGAAGCAGTGGCAGGTGCAAGACCAGCTGAGAGGCAGAAACCATAGCAATCTCACATCTGCATGTCATAGTGGGCTCCAGGAGCAGGCATACACGCTGCAGGATGACTTCCTACCTTATTAAGAGTCGTGCCATTTCCCTTCAGATGTTCTATGTTGAGATCATTTAGCTTTAGAAAAATAAGGAGGAGATCTTATGAATTTCCACCAAGAAAACCAGGATGCATCAAGAACTCAGAATAGTATTAGACTTTTTACTAGCAATGCTGCAAACTGGATGAGTGCTACCTTCAAAATCTGCAGGGGAGATTATTTGCAGCTGAGAACTCCATATAGTATCAAGTTTCAGACCCATGTGGCCTCAGAAGATTTGCCTTGCATGCATTCTTTTTCAAGAAGCTGCTGGAAGATGGGCTCCCTTAAATAACTGAAAGACAGGAAGATACGGGCTGAAAGGAAAACGGGGAGCTAAGCATGAAAGCATGGGGAAGGAATGTCCCGGATGACAGCAGAGAATGGCAAGTCTGGGCCGGAGCAGGAAGAGAACATTCAGGGGTGGGGCCATGCCAGATTGGCGTGTGCTTGGCACCCAGCAGCTGCAGGCATCTGACAAATCTCTGGGAGCATTTTGGGAGAACATGCAGTAGGCACATGGCGAACTGAGCCATCTTTTAAAGGCCATTATTACCTGGAAGACAGACAGGTGTACAGGAAGGAAGCACAGTCCCCATACTGCTGGTTGGGATTTCAGGGGGTAAAATGAAGTCACCATCAAGGTGCCAACACTGGTCACAGGCTCTGCAGGGCAGCAGAGAGGTGCAGGGAGGAGGGGCCAGACTCCTTTCACAGGGGCTTCACACCACCATGCCTGGCTGAGGGAGGAAGAATGCAGAGCAAAGGCCCCCAAGACCTGGAAGAGGGTGCTGTGAGGAGCAGCGCCAGTGCCAAGAAGGGCACAGCCCTGTGACTTTTAACTAGGTTTTTATAAAATATAAAATGGATTCAACCTGATTTAAAAAGTAATTCACTGTCTTGATCTTTTTATTTCATTTATTTTTTTGGTGGAACCTGGGATTGAACTCAGGCCCTTGTGCTTGCCAGGCAAGTGCTTATTCTATTGAGCCATCTCCGCAGCCCCTATTTCACTATTTTTTGAGACAAGGTTTCACTATGGAGTTTAGCCTGGCATCAAGCTCACTATGTAGTCCAGGTCGGTCCGAACTTCCTACCTTGGGTCTAGCTGGAGTGCTGGGATGACAGGTGTGCACTACCAGGCCCAGCTTTTGAAATTTCTATATGAATAAGCTTTTAATAAGGGTCAAGGTGTAACAAAGCAACTCAGAATGAGGGAGATTAAAGGAGAAGGACCTTGTGCCTAATCCTTAGCATGAAATGATTCCCAGTCAGAATGTTTAACTAGGACTTCCTCACTGATGAAAACTCCCAAGCCCAATGTTCCCGCAAAGCTTGGGAACCTTTCTCACCAGAGCGGGTGACCCCAGCCCCCTGCAGGGAGGGGCTGCGCCATGGAGAGGTTCACTGCTCCCACACTACTCCCACATGTGTGCAGCGACTTCCCAGCATGGCAGTGGAATGCTCCGGTGTGTGTGATTCTTGGGTGAGAGAAGCCAAGAACTCAAGGAAATCTGCAGGGTGTGGGGAGCCTGCAGAGATGCAGCTGGGAGCAGCTGGTGATGAGTGGCACACGTACTAGTCACTGAGTTTGGGGAACAACCTGAGGAAAAGAGGCAGGAGCCACTTATCAGTTCTTCACCCTGTGAACAGTTCAGGTCCAGGCAGTCAATAAGGGGAAGCTCTACTGAGAGGGTGCACAGGAAATTTTCATTTAGTGACAGCTTTTCTTTCAGTGCTGAGGATATAAAAGGACTAAATTTCCCTCCCCATTAGGAAAGTGTTAAATGCACTGGTGTTTACTCTTTGATTTCCTGGGCCAGAGATCAGGTGGGGTATTTATTTTTATCATCTGTCTGCTGTAGTTAGAGACCCTAATGAGAGCAGAAAGTAAACAAACAGTTGATTGATAACAGAGGCCTGAATGTGCACCCTCCCCTGGCATAAGCTTTTTTTTTGTTTGTTTTTATTTTTTTGGTGGAACCAGGGATTGAACTCAGGTCCTAGTGCTCGCCAGGGAAGTGCTTATTCCACAGAGCCATCTCCCCAGCCCTCCCGCCCCCCGACTGCTCATATAGTAGAAGGCCATTTTGCTGAGATTGAAACAGCTAGGACTTGAAGATCGCTGGATACAAACCCAGGAAAACAAGTGGGTGGCTCAGCGTGGAGCACAGCAGCCCTGAAGTGGTTTCTTCTGATTATATTATAGATGCTTGGATGTTGGATCTTCTGAAGTTGGAGACTGTGCTGAGGTTATGTAAGAGCATCTTTCTATCCTCAGGACATACACACGGAACCGCAAAGAAGAGTAAAGAACCACAAAGAATGTAACCAGCCCTCAAATGGTGCAAAAAAAAGCTGTAAGTGACTACTAAAAATGTTGCCGCATCCCTGTCTCTAAAGCAATGGAGAAAGCACACAGGGAAAATGTGAACAACGACTGGATCTGAGTAAAGATGACAGGGTGCTGCTCATGCTATTCTTACTCATGAAATTTGCCTGTACATAAAAGCTTAAAACTAATACAGAATAGAATGAGAGTGTGGTCTCCCGGGTGAAAACTGGAAGACAGCAACTGATGTTCCACCAACACTCCCTAAACACCTTGGTGGAGTGTTGGATACCCAACCCTGAATCTAACAAGCTGGCTGGGTTAAAATCCTTGTTCTTTGGAGTAGATTTAGTACCAGCGTAACATTCGCAGAATGTTCAAGGTGAGAGAAAACCACTCTTTCAGGGTTTGCTGGCTCTCAGATGGCCCAAATTCAAGGCTGAAAAATCTATTTGCATAACACAGCTTGAGCTCACACCAGGAAACACCTAGCTGTCTTCCTAACTTCAGGGTAAGGAAGGTGGGTGGGGGGTCTTTACTAAAAGTTTGGGCACTATTGGGTAAATCTGTACCCTCAAACATGCAGCAAGCAGGAAAGAGGTGAAGCTACAGAACATAATGCAGAATGATACATAGGGGAAAAGTTTCAACTAAAATCTGGGGTAGTACCAGAACAAGGCCGGATGCTAAAACTGCAGCTAACAAAGGTCACAATGAGATTAATCCCTTATTGCTGAACACAAAGGTGGATGGCTAATGTTTCACACTGAATTTAACTGGGTTTTATAATTTCAGGTTCTAAATTATTGGGGAGGAATGTCTCCAGGAGGGGTTCATGGATAGTAAGTAGGCAACTATGCCTCATGAATTTATATATCTGATATTTGAAATTTTCTATGTCTGGGTTGTTTATTTTTAAAAATTTGTGTATGTTGGACATTTAACAATAAAAAACTTAAAATTAAGAAAAAAAATAGTTTAGCCTGTTTTAGCAATTAAAAAAAAAACTGCATCCCATCAAGTGTCTTCTACTCCGTCTTATACTGATGAACACAGATCACAGAAATAGAAGCAAAGCCTTTCAAGAAAATTATTCAAATGAACTGACTGCCAGGAAGTGATACATTTGCCTGAAATGAATATTGGGATATGAACGGCTGAGAGGGCTTTGAGTGTTTTTTCCAGAGTAAGATTTCTGGGAAGAATGAAGAACCAGGAAAGGGCACAGGACAGGAGAGCACCCTGGGCAGTGAGGAACTTGCTGAAGTTGGAGCGGGGATTCCAGGACCGCTCTGGGCTCTGGAAGAAGCTGGAGCTTGGATGGACAGACACCGTGCCCAGCCCTAAGATCACGGGGCACACTTTCCCACTTGTACTCCAGCTTCTGGCTGACAGAGATTGGATTTTTCTTTCCTCTTTTTGCAATTTCCCTCTGTCCTTAGAAGACTATATCATAGTAGGCAAACATGCTACCTGCTGCTTCTTCGAGGTCCCAAGGAATGCAGTGTCCTAACCTCCGCAGAGCAGCTGGCCTGAGAGATCTTTACTCTCCTTCCAGCTTTGTCCTCCACTAATACTTTAGAAGACTGGTTAAGTTGTTACAAAGGTGAAAACACACAGCTTATTGTCTTACATAGAACTGAAGAGTGGGTCCAGTCATAGGTTCTTGGAAACAGAAGTACCTGAGGTCAAGCTGGTTGCACCATGACCATGAGCAAATTGTTTAACCTCTCTCGCTCCCCTTGGTTTCCTTAAATGTAGAACTGAAAATAAATGAGGATTTAAAAGAGCTCACGCATGGCACACCCCGTGCAGGCTGGAATCATCAAGTGCTCAAGAGCTAACTGGGATTATTGCTACCCTCCTCATAGCACTTACGTTGACTGACTCTTGGAACATCATTTCCCCTTGCATAATTAATCCTCTAGTTTGGTTGATGCCAGAAACGCAGTTTTGTTTCACGGTGACACTGCACATACTCAAACCGTGTAAGTAGCAGACACCTTCTGGTGACGGTGCTGCAGGGCTCAGCAACTTGTCACCGTAAGCCCCTATGACTGTCTGGCTGAGGAGCCCGTGCCTATCCTTGAGCTGGTCATAATGAAGTTCTTGAGTCTCACGGATAAAGCTCTGCTTCTTGACAACAGATCTGCTTTTAAAAAGCCACGATGGCTAGAGTGAGGCCAGCAGAACAGCTGTGGAGCCATGGGAGAAACGTGCTCTTTAGTGAATGGGAAGAAGGCTGCTGGGCCACTTGCTGTGGGACTTGAGCTGGGGATACTCTGCCTGCTCTCTCTCAGCAATTTCCTATTGCTTTACCTGCCCACCTTCACACCACTATTTCTTATGGGCACCAGGAAGGGTATGTGGGTGTTGGGATGAACCCAAAAGCAGTTGGTGGGGAGAATGCAGTGGAGGCCAGAGGCTCACACTTGCAGATTTGATTTTTTTTTTTCTAATATATTTTAGGGAAGGATCTACAGGGTGTTCAGGGACTCACTGTGCAGATCAGACTCATAGTAATCCGCCTATTTCCAGCCTCCCAAGAGCTAGGATTACAGCTGCACACCACTGCACCCAGTCTCAATTGCTGTTTCAGTGTGCACTGGGGGTGGGGCTAGCAAGGCACACCTGGGGATCGAACCCTTGGCCCCTGTGCCTTCTTGCAGGGGCTTTAATCCACTGAACTATTTGGTTGGCCCCAGATTTGCATGTTGAGTGCTGCCTGCTTCATAGAGATCATAAGACACTTTCAAATAGGTCAGCCCATAGCACCTTCATCCAGTCTAGGAGGAAGGCAGGGAAACTGCTGGGTTTCTAGTAACACTTCACAGGTCAGAAAATGGTTTCATATCAAGAGTTTGCTCAATATCCCAAGGGTAAGCGAGGGTGCAACATCTAACCATGTTCCCATCGCCCAGGGATGTGTTTCTGAGTGAGCACCATTTGCCCAAGATGATCTACTGGGACAGAAAAACAGTGAAGCTTCTAATTCTAGCTATTTTTAGTTCACCCTTTTCACTTCAAACACATATTTTCTAGTGTCCTTATTATACCAGAATAGTATGCACATACACTACATCTGTTGGGGGGATGGTTCCCAAATGTTCTTCCAGGTAAAGGTGCTTATGTGATGAGAAAGCTTGGAGGTCGGTGCTCTGAAGAGGATCCAGGAGCTTAACAGCTCATTCTGCAGCTTGCTATTCCTTTCACTACTATTAGTGACTTGTGGCAGAGAACTTTCATGGGTGTATATTCTTCAGATTGCTCTATGGCTTGCTGAGGCAATAACTGATTTTACAGGCATTTTCTGTCATCCACCAAGTCTATGGCACACATGAATCATTTTTTGCAGTGCAAGGATCCCCGTGCCATGCAAGTATGGTGGCTCCGGCTCCTATAGAGAAAACCCACATCCTCACCATCATCTATGGTTCATACACACACAGGTTCACCTGGTGTCTGCACATGGAATTCTGAATCCTAACAACCCTAAGCTGCTAGTGTCACTACAACAGCCACTTGGCAGATTTAAAACATGGCAATCTGACTAAACACTGGAGTGGATCTTTGAAGAAGGAACTGGTGTCTGATCTGTTCACTGTTTTATCCAGACCTGGCTCAGGGTCATTCGGATTGACCAAATGGATGATGGTGGATGGGTTAGCCCTCAACATTGTCTTTTTTCTGAGGCAAGACACCTCTACAATGACAGACAGTAAAGAAGTGCAAAAGAGATGAATGTAAAGATAGTAGAAACAAGAGGCCTCAGTGAAGGAGAGCATGTGCTTAGAAGACAGGTGAGGGGTGATGGCCAATGGGTGGGGGCAACAGTGACCTGGAGTCTGCAGGAATGCACAGGGACACAGGGTGAGTGCACCCACGAGGGACACAAATGACCCTTGGAGGTGGAGGATTAGGAGACACTGTGCCCAGGGGCTAGGGCAGTCTGAAGGACCATGTTTGAAAGCTGGAAGGTTTTCTTTTTCTGGAGAATGGACTAGAAGAGGCTCCAAGTGAGAGGACGGGGGCGTCATAAGAGATGAGGTAGAGGGTAGCTGCCAGGCAAGGAAGGGAAGCCTGCGCCTTTGGAAAAAAAAAAACAGCATACACCCTTCAAGAAGTGGCTCCCACATGGGGGTACATGAAATACCTGGAGAACAATGGTGAGCTGGCACTGCAGTCCCCCTATGCAGATGCCAAGCTGCCTGTAGGTTAGCTGTCTGTCTCAGGAATAGCCGGGAGCTCAATGCTCAGTCAAGGGTGGCTCAAACCTGGGGGAACTGAGGCAAACACCAGGAACAGAGGAGTGTGGGAGTAGAGGGAAGTGTCCAGAGCAGTTATTAACATCCTCAGTGAGATGCGCCCCAAACTGGACGCAGTGGTGAGAACAAGTGGAGAAACACCAAGAGCTCCTGGACATGAGGCACATAAGTGAAATAAAAATCCCCAGAGAAGATATGCAAAGTAAAGTGTCACACTGAAAACAATACAAAAGACAGGAAATAGAAACTATAGTCTTAGAACCCCAAAAGTCCAATATCTGACAAACAGGAATCTCAGAAAGAGACAACAAAGTAAACTGGAAGGAAAAAAATAATGAAAAAAAAAATACAAGAACATCTTCCAGGATTGAAGAATATACACTTCCAAACTAAGACGATCCCCATATGGGGTGCCCACCCCAAAGAGGGAAAAAGATTTCCAAAGTACACTGGGGAAATTTCAGACCAACAGTGATAAAGAAGGTACAAAAAGCTTCAGAGCGGAGTGGGTCACATCAGGGAGTGGCGTTTCACATTAGGAAGCTAGAGCCAAAAGACAACACACACAAAAGGCACAAGGAAAACCATACAGGAGAGGAAGTATAGAGAAGGGTATAGTCAGTCCATTTTAGAGAAACAGGGAAGTGCATGTGTCTTGCTCTACAGTGGCAAGTGCAGACACTCTGGGTATGTTTTGGTCTGTTCCACTTTATTTGAACCTCACTACTCAAATCCTGTTATGGTTTGTATCTAGGTGTTCCCCCAAAGCCTCATGCAGTCACTGGAGCAGCTTCTAGAGTTTGTGATTATCATGATCCAATGCTGGGATTATGGGTGGGAATGCTACATTCACCTTGGGCAGATAATCTGCATACAAATGTAAGATGGGGAAAGAAGCTAGCCAGCTGGAACAGCTGCTGCCCTTCCTTTGCTCTTTGCAGTTTGTCCCCACCATGGATGGCTGCCTTCTTCCCTGTGCCACTCTGCCTTAGAGCCAGCTGAGTATGAACTGAAACCTCCACTAATTGTGAGCTAAATAAACCTTTCCTTCCTTAATTCTGGGTACTGGGTATTTTGTCACAGCAAGGAGAGAAAAGTAACTAAGACAGTACTAGAGAAGTGGGGTCATTGCTATGACTAAACCTGACCATGTAGATCATAAGCTTTTGGGAATGGCTTATGGGAAGACGTGGGAAGGGCTCAGAGATGTCTCCTATGAGAGAAGCACTGGAACAGCTGTTCCATGTGGGAGATTCTGGTCAGAGTTCAAAGACCAGAAGACCTTTCAGAAGGCTGAAAAAAATCCTGCTTGTAAAGACCAGGCTGGGGAGGTTTCTTCTAGGAAGGACTACATTGGCTGTTGGACTCCAGACAACGTGTGTTACAGCGTGGCAGAAAGTCTGTCTGCATTTTGCTCGTGTTCAGAGACTGCCTGAAACTGAGATTAAGTGTGGTGGATGGGTTAATCTCAAGGCAGTCGAGTGTTGAAGCAGTGGCATGGCTATTATTGGGAGCTTTTAGTCAGATTTATGTTGAGAGTCAGGAGCAAAGAGCCCAGTAGGATGATTTAAAATGTGAATTTGGCCAAAAAAGGAAGCCTTAATAAAGCTGTGGACTGCAAAGATGGAACAGAGAACATCTCCACTGCCCAGAGGAACAACAGAATGAAAAGGGTGGCCTGAGGGCATCCCAGGAGGCAGCTGTCTTCACCCTTTGCAGCTTCAGAACCACATGGTGAGGGATTTTGCCTGGGAGGAAAGCTGCAGAGCACCATGTTCCAGAATGGCAGCCACATCAGGATCTAGAATGGTGGCGGCATAGAGAATTTGTTCCTCAGAATCAGGGTGAGAGTGCTCAGTGATCCAGGCACTCTACCCCTACAGCCAGGAGAGAAGAAAGCCTGGCTACTGCTCCAGCTTGCAGCAGCCCTTGGCATCATTCACATGGTATTGGTTTTAGGCACTAGGAGAATGCAGGAATTCCAAGGTCAAGAAGGCTTCCATCTAGATTTCAGTAGGCCTAGACGCCCAGGCAGTGTGCCCCTACGAGGGCAACATGTGAAGCAGAGGGTGAAAAGCCTAATGTGTACCGGAAAGCCCAGAAGTTTGGAAAAGCCAGCAATGTGGATCACCTGAGAAAAGCCAGCCTAAGACAGAAGTCATAGGAGCTACCACCAAAAGTGCCATAGATGTGCAGCTCACAATTTGCCACAGATGGCTTCAGAAGTTCCACATGGAACTACAGGACTTAATGTTTGCCCTGCTGGATTTTGGACTTGCTTTGGTCCCAGTGCTTTGTATTCCCCCTTCTGTGTGGACCTTTTGGAGTTGTAATACTATTCTTGAGAACTGAATGTTGGAAGTGTTTAACTTTTCATTTGTACAGAGGCTCATTGCTAGGAGTTTGCCTTAGATCTTGGAAGAGACTTGGGACTTGGACTTTTCAGCAATGCTGAAACTATAGGACTTTGAGATAGAATAAAATATCTTTTGCATAAATGGATGTGCATGAGTCTTTGGGGAATCCAGGGGTGGGATGTTATAGTTTGTATCTAGGTGTCCCCTGGAAGCCTCATGCAGTTATTGGGGTGGCTTCTAGAGTTTGCGATTACTTCATGATCCAATGCTGGGATTAATGGTGTGAGTGCTACACTAGCCCTGGGGCAGATAATCTACATACACATGTGAGGAGGGGAAAGAGGCCAGCTAGCTGCCACAGCTGCTGCCTTCCTTTGTTCTTTGCAGTTTCCCCTGCCTTGGGTGGCTGCCCTCTGCCTTGAAGCCAGCTGAGTATAGACGGAAACCTCCACTAACTGTGAGCTAAATAAACCTTTCCTTCCTTAACTTTGGGTGTTGTCCCAGCATTGAGAGAAAACTAAGATAAATCTGAAACCAGAAACTGCGTAAGCTTGGCCAGTGTGGTCCCTCTCACCTTCTGGACAGGAGGTCTGACTCAGCACCAAACAGCCTGGGGTCATGGAGGATCCCTGAGGCACCCGTAACTGATAAAGGAAGAATGTTCAGATGTATGCCTTCTAGAGGCATGGGAGAAGAAACAGCCCGAGGAATGGAAATGGCTGTCTCAGACGTAGAAGTGGGTAGAGATATATAAATTTGAGTTTTAAATTTATATATATATATATATATATATATATATATATATATATATATACTACTTTGGAAAGACAAAAAGCACATTAAAATTTTTAATGAGAACATTTATTAAAAAGAGATCAGGAAACCTGCATTCTGGCTCGATGCCTGTGAGAACCAGTAGTGCTCGGATGAAAGACATTCAGCTGCCTCACGGATGCTCAGCTGGTCATGCACAAATCTGGATTCTCTGCCAACACTGCTGATGTCACCCAAACTTAAGTACCTGGACTGGAACTGGTATTGTTTAGCATTGTGTTAAGAAAGTAGTGTTTTGGTATATTAAACATATATGTCTTTTATATAGAGGTGTATCATAGATAGAAATTCAATATAGAGAAAATAGAGGCATTTGGAAAAATATCTATTTCTAGATATATAGAAAATAGAGGCAGTTGGAAAGAATACATATATTTCTATATATGGAAAATGGGGCATTTGTAGAGAATACATATTTCTATATATCTAGCAAATAAAGGCATTTGGAAAGAACAGGCAACGAGAGGCAGTGTGCTTCGCCAGACAGAGGGCTATAAGCTGGGCTATTTTATATTAAGAGTGCAATAGGGAAAAAAATACAAGCTGGTCAAAAAAGAGAACACAGTGGGACCACCAAGATAAAACCAAAGCAACGATAATTAGCCCAAGACCCAAACAAGGTCTAAATCAGAGACTGGAGGAAGAAAGACCTGGACTTTCCTGGGGGATTTGTACAGGTGAGCAAAGACATCCGAGTGGCAGGCGACTGCAGAAAAGCATGAGACTGGCGAGGAAGAGAAAGGAGGAGAAAAGCTGGGATGCTTCCCCTGGGGACTTACAAACGCTTTGCCTTTGGGGATACAGAAGTAAGATGAGCTCCCAAAGGACGAGAGGCTCTGCCTCAAAGGAGAGAGGAGGGAGGCAGCAGGTACCAGGAGGGCGGGGTGGGACATGGGGGGGCGGGGGGCCCATCCCGCTGAGCTCTGGCCTTTGTTGAATGGAAGGTGAGGTGAGGAAGGCAGGGCGGGGCCGAGTCTTGCGCAGCAGCAGAGGAGTTTACCTGGTCATCAAGAGCCCAAGAAGAAACCTGGCAGCTGCCCTGGCATCTGCATCTGCTTAAACTGATTGCTCTTGTTGGATTCTGAGCCTCTTTCCAACCTAAACAGCATACTTCCTTGAAGGCCAGGCAGTAAAATTCATTATTATATCATTCATTAAACATTTAAACTATTCATTAAAAAAATAAACGTTTTTATGGAGGTAAAATAAACCGCTCATTCTTACGGACACAATACTCTCTCATGTCTTTAGGGTAATAATAGCGAATGTTTATTGAGTACTTACAGTCCAGCAATCATTCTAAGAGCTTTCCGTAAAATATATTGTTTAATCTTCCCAACAATCCTACGAAGTAGCTAGTATGGATACACAATCCCTTATTCAGAGCTCTCGGGCTCAGTGGGTTTCCCAAATTAAATTTATCAGGTTTTAGGAAGGTAAGATGCATGGGACACAGTACCTCACACCCCAGTGGCCTGGAGCTACATCCTCTAATCAAAAACATTAATATTTCTGCAAGGAAACAGGAGTATCTTTCAGTTTTCAGACTGTTTAGATTTCAGAAATATAGATCAAAATTATTACCCCTAATTGACATAGGAGGAAACTGAGGCATTATATAACCTGTCCAGGAACAGTTAGTAAGCAGTGGGGTTGATATGGCCCCAAACCTGGGTGCGCAGCTGCACTGCTGAAGTGGTACCTGTGGCTCTGTGGGTCTGTTGAAGGCACATGTTATACTGTAACCACCCAAATCCTCAAACTTGTGGGCCCAGACCCAGCCAGGTCCTGCTGATATGGAAGTCAGATGACATTGCTGCTTGCCATTGCTGGGGAAGAAGAGAGGCCTGGGAAGAGGACCCAGGCTTAGAGTTACCTACAGCAACCTACAGGCTGGGAAAAGTGGGCACAGCACCCTAGGCTGAGCTTGCTGAGTGCCAGGGCAGGACGGGGAACACATCGAACCCCAGAGGTGCCAGGGAATTGTGGCCAGCAGGACTGGTGGAAATGGATGTGGGAGCTGAGAGAACAATAATGACAGATAAGACCGACTGCTGCTTCTCAAGCACATGCTCTCTGCCAAACACTGTGCTCAGTACCTTGTACACAATACTGTATTTTATCCCTCCAACAAGCTTTTGAGGGAGGAATCAACTGTTCCCATTTGACAGAAGAGGCTGGAAGCAAAACGAACAATAGCTCAGTTTATGAGAAGGAAGGACGAGCTGGTGGGTGGAAAAGCACACGGTTTAGAAGCTAGAGAATTCACTGAGGGGAGGCAGGGCTGTGAGTATTGATGATTTCCCAGGGAGGAATACATGCACTCTACCAACAGAGGCATCTGTAGTGTGAGTTATTTTCTATAGAGATACTTTTCATATTATGCCTTCCTGGGATAATGCCTTTGACAGAGCAAATGAAATTTAAATACTAGATAAGCACTCTTATTTGCTTTTTCACTAGGGAAGAGGAACAAATAGGTAGCTTCCGATCTGCATCTTGGGGAAGGCAATCAATACCTCTGACAAGCCCAGTCCTCAGTGGCAGCAAGAAAGCACACAGAAAAAGCTTCTAGGGGCCTACATGGAAGGAGGAGGAGAGATGCTGGTACAATTTTATGGTAATTTAATTAACTTAATTAACAGAAACACAAAACACCCATGAACACACACTCACTGAGTGGATCCACACCATGGCCATCTCCCCATCTTCTTTTTATATTTATTTATTTATTTATTTATTTATTTATTTATCCCCCATCTTCAATGTTAACCAAAACCCTAGAGTTCAGTGTACGTTATCCAAATGCATTTACTAAAGGGATGCTACTTCTGCTAGAGGGAAGACACTGAAACTTCCTTAAAGCACTGCAGTCTACAAAGGCAGAATGTTGTTTACATTCTGAGCAAAATCACAAGTGCTTAACTAGAAGTTACAACAGCTTTACAGGGACCTTCTCCAGAAAGGAAGAGGCCGACAAGAAAACAGCATTTGATATGAAGTGCTCCATGAGGCCAGGGTGGAATCAGGTTACTGACGCATGGTTCTCACTATAGTGAAGGCTGAGGATGCTCTACAACAGGAGTGCAGGTTGCAGATAACTTTATCACCGAGCACCTCACCCTGCTACAGCTGACACCCCAACTTTCCCAACCACTCCATTCCACAGATGAGGAAAAGGAGGCTCCCTCATCCTAGGTTAACCAAGCATGGAAGGAGGGGTGCTGGAAGTGACATGGGCTCTGTCCCTATCCCTGAGCCTCCCTGACAGAGCTGGTGGAGGAGCAGGGAGGGTTGGGAGGTCTTTGGCCTCATATCCCACTCCCCAACTTGTGCAGGGGGTCTAGGTTTTTCTGTTCCTCTTTGGAAAAGAATCATAGTCTGCAAACAAGTTAATAACAAAGACAATGACTTTAAGATGTGCTGATCTGCGGTGGAAAATTTTTTTTAACCCCTCTTCTCACCTCCTCTCGGGGTGGGGAGCAGCCAGGCCAGTGAGAACCGACCACAGGAGAGAATGAGACGTCCCTGTTCCTGTATAAGAAATGAGACACATACCTAAGGCGTGCCCTGGCAACAGAAGACAGCATCTGAGTCATGGGAGCTGCAAATCAACACCATAAATCAAGGCAGACGCGGGAAAGCACATTCCTGTGCTCCTGCAGGGCTGCGTGCTGGGAGGGCTCTGTCCTGGACACTTAGCCCATGAGCCCACACACCATTGCTCTCCAGAGGCAGCTGCAGAGCACCCTGGTTTCTGTGCTGGGGAACAGGGATAAGGACGGTGGCTTCTGGGCTGCCCTGTGCCTGTGACTCTGCAGACAGCAGAGGGTGGCATGTCCTGGGACCCTGCCTGCAAACAAATTGCGATTATCTCTGCAAGGCTCACAGAGCCATCACACTGAGACTCCTTCAAACCTAACATCTCAATCTAGGTTCTCAGGGGTCTGGGGTGTCCCAGAAGAATCTTGAAAGTCCTGCCAGGGACAACTGTCCCATATCCTTGCATCAGAACAGGCTTTCTTCTGTGTTCTGAGGCTCCCCTGTAAAGTCCAGAGAAGAATGAGGTGTTCCTGGGCACCATGGTCCTGGCACATGACTGAGTCCCGAGAGGGGGTTGAAAGCAAAGCACTGCCACACAGCTCATCATTGGCCAAACCTGCCCTGCCAGCCCTTGACCCACCCTGGTTGTGAGAGGAATTCAGCGTAGAAAGCAGCTTTTGTGCCAACACTGCTTTCAAACTTCCCACTTCAACTCTGAAGGCTGAGCTGCAGGGACAGAACCATTAAGAAAGGAAGGAAGGCTGACCCCCAGCTGAAACATACAACACTACCCCCCTCTGGCAGACCCCTAAACTCTGCTTATCTCTTCCTTACCCTAAAGCCCCCCTGCATGGAATAAACTGAATTTAACGAAGGCATAAACTCTGAGAACATGAGAACAAGACAGCAGTGGACAGCAGACCCCAGGCACTAACATTCTGGATGCTTCTGCAGAGCGGAAGGACAGATCCTGAATGGCCAGGCAGGCCCCAGCCACTGGGTGTGGGATAGGGGCTGAGACCCACATGGATTGGAGCACTTTCCTGTTGCTGGGACAACACACCAACCCCCACGAACTAAGAAAGGGTTTATCTTGGCTTCTGGTTTATATAGATTCAGTCCCTGGTCAGTGGGCTCCAAGGCAGGATGGATATAGCACAGGGACAGGAGGGTGTCCACCTGACTGCAGAGAAAGCTGGAAGACAGGAGGGGGAAGGGAGGGAGAGATCTCCTCTGTTGCACAGGCCTTGCCTCTGATCCAGAGACCTGTAAGGAACATTTTAGATCTACACCATAAGATCCCCCAAAGCCTAGGATTTGACTGAGATTAGAGGCACAAACAATCCTTGAAAATGGGTACAGGGCATTCCGAAGACAGAAAGCTTGGCAGTAAGTCTGTACAACCTCAGTCCCTTTGTTTCATCTCAACCAAAACCTGGAGAAATCAGGCTGCTTAAGAAAGGACATGAAATGACAAGACCCTGGGTGACCCTGCTGTGCGTAACACATACGTGGTCCCAATAGTATAAGCCCTGATACTGGCTTCATGAAAAACTGTGCCACGGTCACTGGGGAAGGTTGGATAGAAAAGAAGTGAGGTGGGAAGGGCTTTCCCATGCAAGAAAACTTCACTTTCATGGTAGGAAGTTATTAGATAATATAAAGCTTTACAGGAAGAACAGGCAGCTATTTTACATTATAGAAGTAAATCGAAGAGTAGAAAGCATTTTGAAAGTATCTGCATCTGGGGAACAGAAGCATAGCACAGCCAGGGGTAGCTGATGCTCTTGATTTTAAAATCCCAAAGCTCCAAAGCCAAGAGTTCCCTAATTTAGACCCAAAGTGGTATAAAGTTGTTACTAAGTGTGCACAGTACATGTGCTGCACAAATACCCTACTGTCACTGCAGCTGGCACCCCAGGCCTCTGTGGAAGCACCCATTGATTACCTTCCTGAAGTCTGAATCATTCTGAATTCCAAGACTCCGCTGCTCAGGAGGGACTGAACAGCAATGACTGCGTGCTGACTCCTCCCAGCAAGCAGCTTTGGCCCCTTCTTGCTTCCTGCTCCCTTGAAGTCCTGCCATTGGCTTCTTTGCTGAGGGCTTTGTTTGGTCTTTATTTTGGGTTTTTGGGACAGGGTTCCATCATGTATTCCACACTGGCCTTAAACTTGCAATAATCTCTGCCTCAGCCTCCTGAGCGCTGGGCTTGCTGTCTCCTTTCTGACTCTTTCCTCTCTACCCACGCAGAGCCAGCTCTCTACAAAGCAGGCACTTCTGGTAGAGGCTAGGCACCAGGCTCCTAACTCCCTACCTAAGCCCTGGGGCCTTGTACAGCTTTGCCGTCTCTTCTTCTGACCTCTGTCCCTCTCAACACCCCCAGTCATGACAGCTCTTCACCTTGCTGCTTCAGGACCCTTGCACCTGCCATCCCTTCCTCATGGTCCTCCTGGCCCTCCTAGTCATACCCCCCAATTCTCTGGTCAAATATCACCTCCTTAGAGAGGCTCCCCCCACTACCACCTGTAGCCTTGGTGTCTTCTGTTCACTTGCTTTTGCCCCTACTAGATTGCAGGGCATTTCTTTTTTCTTTTCTTATTTCATTTTATGTATTTGGTACAGGGTCTTACTACACAGCTCAGATTATATTGGTCCTCCTATTTTCACCCCAGCAGTGGGGTTACAGGTGTGTGCCACCACGCTGGGACTCAGTCACTGGCTCAGTGCACTCCGGGGGCGGGGCCTATGCGACATGTGGGACTGGGGATCAAACCCTGGTCCCTGAGCTTGTCATAGCAGGTGGTTAGTCCATTGAGCTATCTCACCCGGTCTGGGCATTTTGAGCCCTTATATTTAAGGCAGAGCCCAGCAAATAGCATGTGACCAATACCTACTGATTAAATAAAAGAACAAACAGATATGCTCATTGCATACCATTTGGAAAATCGAGAACAATAGAATGAGGAAGATAAAATTATCCTTGGAATCCCATTACACAGTGTTATGGCTTGTACATTCCAGTGTTAAGGTTTGTGTAATTTCATTTTATGTAAATGTTCCAAAGCTGCCTGTACTCACAGGTGGGCTTTTTGGAGTTGGCTGGATCACAAGAGAAAGAATATGGGTGTAGGGTGCATAATATCTGGATTAGTCTCCTAGTTAGAGTAGTATAGTTTGGGTGTAGCCCAGTGGATTTAATGAGGAATGAAGCCCTACCCCATGTGGGTAGAGCCAGTCAATAGGCTTGTAGCCTGGATGGAATGTGAAGGGACAGAAAGAAGCTGGGTTGGTTGCTCTGCTGATGCCTGCCTGCCAGAAAATGGACTGTTTCTCCTCTGCCAGGCCATCCTGCCTTGGAGCCAGCTGACTATGGTCTAAAACGTCTACAAACTGCGAGCCAAAACAACTATCTCTTCCTCTAACTTGTGGGGGTCAGGTATTTTGTCCAAGCAACAAGAAAGTAAACTAAGACACATAGCTATAAATACAGAAGTAAGTATATGTCCTTAACAACAAAAGTAAGAATGTTCTGTTTCCTGATAAAGGATTTGGGTTTCATAAGAGCATTTATTAGTCAAAACTCCTCACAATATTCAGTGGTACCTTGGCTCACCAATTTAATTTTTTTCCATGATTCCAGTCACAAACTAAATTAGACAAGAACCTAATCAAAGTCAATGTTTAGGTTCAATTTGACCTTCTGAGGAAATGTAATTCTGTTCTCCTCCAACTCAGTTTGTGACCAGAATCATAGAAAGAATTATGTTCATGAAGTGAGATACCATGACACATATAGTTTGTACATTTTATTTCATGTAAATATTCCCTCAAAAGAAAAAGCTCATCAACAACATTAAACACTGGCTAATGATAGGGGTGCTTAAGTATTTAGTGAATGAGTACTGATGACTGTGAGCTACTTTAAATTGCATTCCTCCAAGAGGAAAAAATAAGATGGATTACTGAATGGATAGAGGGCCACTCCATGATAATTATATGACAAAGGAAACGACAAAACTGTTATAAGACAGAGTTCACTGAAAAATCCTTTCAACTATGTTTGAAAATTTTCCTAACAACATTGGGAAATAATTTGTGTGCATATTGATTATAGCTAATATCCTACATGGCTTACTATTTTATTGTATTTTCCTGAATCATTATTACCTTTAAAAAAGGCTGGGTGGGTGTGTAACAGTCTATTTAACCAGTTTCCTCTCTTTAGACCTGCAGACTGTCTTTAATTTTATCAACAAGAGTCATGAGAATCCTGGAATATAAATGTGTGTATGTCTCTATGTTTATTTCCTTAGTGCAGACTCTCAGAAGGACAACCCCGAGGGCCACACGTCTTCTCATAGTGGAATCCTGATGGCACCTATCCTGAGACCGCCTGAAGAGGGTGGTGATGGAGGGGCTTCTTCTTGTCATCCGAACCCTGAAAATGACATAAGCAAGGGTAACTGCTATCCTCTGCTCCAGCCACGGGACTAAGTGCATGGCCCAGGACACAGAAGGCCCTCAGGAAAATGTCTTTGGTTGTATAAGACAGCAGGTGACAGGCTGGCTCTTGCCACATCACTGAAGAAAATGGCAAGAGGAGCTTTTCTTATAGGACATTTGAGGCTGTCTCTTTGTCACCTAGCAGGGAGGAGAGGCTGTAAACAGAAACAACAGAAGCAGGGACTGAGGTCTCCCAGAGCACACCACGTCACTGAGAACCCAGGATGAGCTCCTCCCCAGGGCCACTAAATTCACGTGGGCTCACCCTGAACAATGGAATGGCTCTGTGACCTGCAAAAGCACTCAGGTCAAACCAAATGAACATGGGGTGGGGGGTAGGGCAGATGCTAAGGGAAGCCAGAAGGGCTCTGAGGCTTCATTTCCTGTATTCTGTGTCCTTCTAGACTATGGGTGTGTTTTAGAATTAAATTTTATAATAAAGAAAAAGTTTGCAGAGGTCAAGGCAAGTTTGCAAAGGTCAAAGCACAGTTGGTGGGTTAATTTTTGGGGGAGAGTAGTATGGAGGCTTGAACCTAGGACCTTTGCACTGAGCTATTTCCAGCCTTCTTTTATTTTCAGACAGTCTTGCTAAGTTGCCCACACTGGGCTCTGACTTGCAGTCCTCCAGCTTCAGCCTTCCAGAGTGCTGGGGTAACAAGCACGTGCCACCATGCTTGGCATATCTTTGAGAGTAAAACTCTAATACACTGGCATCTTAGCTCTAGAACTCCCTGGAGAAGTAATTTTCACCTTACACATGGGTTTTATTCCAAAGTCTATTTGTAAGGAATTGTGTGTGTCTCACACATTTTTTTTTCTCTTTGCTGGGACAAAACATCCCACACCCAAAATTAAGGAAGGAAAAAGGGTAATCTAGCTCAGTTTGTGGAGATTCAGTCCACATTCGAAGGCTCCAAGGCAGAGTAGCACAAGACAGAGGGCAACAATTCATGGTGAAGGAAAACAGCAAAGCAGGAAGAGCAAAAAGTGGAGAGCAGCAGAAGACAAGCCTCTTTCCCTCACTTACACTGTAGGCAGGCTGCCTGCCCTAGGGCAGGCGTAGCACTCACACCCATGATCCCAGCACTGGACCATGAATCAATCACAAACTCGATAAGCCAGCCCCTTGACTGCATGAGGCTTTTGGGGGGCTGGCATCTAGACATGAACCAGAACAGCGTGGCATCTGGAATCTGTTCTGTATAATGGGTGCAGTTTCTGTTCCAACCAATGAGAACTTCTCTGCTCCTTTATGAAATGAAAATGGATCTGAATTTCATAAAGGACCGAAAAAACCCTAAGAGGAACAGAAGAGGAGTTTTGCAGGACAGGATAGAGGCTGTAATTTTTCTTTTCTTTCTTTTTGTATTTAGGACAAGGTGTAGAGGGTCTACAGGGTCTTACTGTGAAGATTGGACTCATAGTGACCCTCCTGTGTACAGCTTCCCAAGTGCTGGGATTACAGGTGCATGCCACCATGCCCAGTCTTATTTGCCCTCTCAGTGTACCCTAGGGGCAGGGGCGGCACTGCAGGCCTGGGTATAGAAGAGGAAAAATCAGCAGGGAGGAAGGGGCTTTTCCTAGCTTTCCTGAGATAACTGCTAAGGGATAAAAGTGAGAGGAAAAAGGTCACCAGCACTTGAGGAATGATCATGGGGGACTAAGGAAGGGGATGGCTGGTCCTGTGCCCTGGTGCCTCCAAAAGGCAGGACTTTAACACGGGAGGTGAAAGGGCTGGTGAGACAGCTCAGTGGACAGAGTGCCTGCTTAGGCAAGCATGGGGGCTGGGGTTTGATCCCTGGTACCACATGCCCCGCCAGCCCCACCTCCTGGTCATACTGAGCCGGCCACCAAGAGCAGTCGTGGTGGCCCATGCCCATAATCCCAGCTCTGGGGAGGCTGAAAACAGGTGGATCACTATGAGTCTGAGCTGCATAGTGAGACCCTGTACCAAATACATAATAAAAAAATTTTTTTAAAATATGGGAGGTGAGGGAGGGGTGGAGGACTAGGGAGGTGCAGGGACCTGAGGTGGACCCCACAGCAAACCTAGTGTATCTCAGAGAAGGACGGGAAGATGCAAACAAGGTCCCAAGCCTTGGAAGCAGCATTGAAAAGTGGGCTCAGGATTTTGTGGGGGCAGTCATGTCGGCAATGCCCTTAGCTGAGCCAGTAATCAGCACACTTCAGGGACAACAGGAGCAAATAAGACAGATTTCCATCAAATTGAGGAGGAGAGCTCTTTGGCTGAAGGTCCTATTATAACTCCAGAACTTAAGGGTCCAAGTCACATAAAAAAGCTGTGAGGTCATCTGAGGAGCCAAAAATGATCCAGGACCAGAAAAGCAGCCTACAGATGAGGTGAACGTTTTTAAAGTGAGAACAACTGGGGAGACAACGGGATGCCAGCATTTAAATGGCAGGCAACAAGGTCCAAGTGAAGGGCGATGTTTCCAGAGGTAACAAGAAGCAAAAGTAAATTATCAAGGAAGGTGGTAGCTACCATCAAGTGACATAATGGTCCTCAGAAGAAAGTGCTGGACCCGGGAGACATGACTGCAGATGTTACCTATCGCATGGCCTCTTCCACCGTACCTGGAAGGCTCAGGTAGGACTGGAAGTCATCTTCTTTTTGGAGGGGTTCATCAGGCCCTGGCCTTCTGATTACTTCCTATTTCTTTGAATTATGATGCTATATGGTACACTGTTGTCTTATGTGCTCCATTGTAGCTCCACTTACAATAGGGCTATGTCCATATACATCCACTGTAAACTGAAAATATGAGGTCACAGGCCTTTAGTCCTGGGCCAGCAGCACAACATGAGGGTATTTCCCTGTGGCCATAGGGGGTGGGGCTGTGGCTCACTCTTCTGCCCAGCACTTTCAGTGGTGCTGGGCCACTGTGTCAGCTTTCCCACTGCTGAAACAAAATACACAACACCCACCACCTACATGAGGGCAGGCTTAGTTGGCTCACGATAACAGAGGCTTCAGTCCATGTCTAGCTGCTCCCGGGAGGAAACATCAAGGCACAAAGGCATGATGGAGCCCAGCTGCTCCACTCATGGCCTCCAAGAAATAGGCAGCAGGGGATGAGCCCAGAGAGAGACAGGCCCGGGACCAGACAGAGCCCCCGAAGTCACAAGAAATGTGCTTTTGTAATCCCTTATGAGCTTTGCAACCAAGTCCCTTGGTTGACGATCATGACTACCCAGCAAGCCTACATACTGCGCTACCCTGGGAAAAGATTAAAATTCAGAATTCCAAGTAAAGTTTCTTTTTTTTTTTAAATTTAGTACAGGGTCCAGGGTCTACAGGATATCACTACATAGATGGGACTCATAGTGATTCTCCTGTTTTCAGTCTCCCAAGTGCTGGGATTATAGGTGTGTGTCATCAAGCCCAGTCTCAATCACTGTCTCAGTGTCCCCTGGGGCAGGGCCAGCACAGCATACTGGAGACAGAACCCCAGCTGCTGCCGCTGTGCTCTGCCTAAGCAGGTGCATTAGTCCACTGAGCTATTTGGCCAGCCCTCCGAGTAAAGTTTCTAATGAATGCATAACCCTTTCACATCATGGTAAAGTCACAAAATTTTAAGTCAAAGTGTCTTAAGTCAGAGATCATGTATACTAGTAAGAGAGAAGAAACCAACAGAACAGCTAAACTACAAAACAGCACTGATCTTAAGATAAAGCCCAACCTCAGAGGTGCTGAAGTGTGCAAAAATAATTGATAAGCCACACGACACTGGAAGGATAGTGCCTATCTCTTTTTGGAAAGGGTGCCTAGGCCCATGACTCTACTGTCCCCTGCAGCACAAAGAAAGGGGGCAGTGAGGAGTCATTTGGCTAATATGATCACTGCCAGGATCTGTACATTGGGGTGTGTGTGAGAGAAGTAGGTGGATGTATGAAGTGGAATGCTTGGGGGTTCATGCCAACCCAAGTGTGGCGCAAAGCACTTTAGGGCTGGGGGCAGTGCGTGCTTACCATGTTCAAGGCCCTAAGTTTGATTTGGCCACTGTCCATACCCTGCAGCAAGAAAGCAGTGAGAACCACCACGAAAAACAGATCCTGGGCTCCACGACTCCCTGCAGACCTCTCTGCAGATCCATTTACGCACTTGTGGAGGGTGGACTGTCACGAGCTGTCTCCGGACACTTGCCTCCTTGCACATGGCGAGCCCGATGCCAACTGTGGCAGCCTCTGTGGCAAGCGACGCGCAGGGCCTCTGGGGACGTGTGCCAAGTGCCTGCCTCCCTTGTGGAGGGACACCACACATGAGCATTGGCTCGGGATGGTGCAGGTCCTAAAAAGCAAGAGTTGGGCTGTTCTGCAAAGAAAGAACCGAGTCTTCTCCCTCAGAAAATAGCTGTCCTCCAGCCTCCTTCAGGGAGCTGGAGAGGAATGCTGCCCATTTGCAAATCAATAACCCCCACAGGCTGTATAGACAATAAAGCGCAATATGTGATCTAGAGACCCATAAAGGCTCAGTGTTCTAACATAATCCTGCCCTCCATGAAGCAGACAAGAAAACGACTCAGGCCTCCTGGCTGCCTCTGCCAGTGCCACACCGAGGGCTGGTGCCTATTTTTCTTGTTTCTTTCTTTCTTTCTTTCTGGTGGAAATCAGAAGGCTTCAGCTGTGCGTGCTGCCAGGCGCTGAGGACACTCGACATTTTACCACTTCCTACTTTTCACCGCGATTTGCATAAGGGTTGTTAGGAAAATACCTATACCAGGAGGGAGGTGGCTTAATGGGAAAAGCATTTCAATCATTCACTTTCAGCCAGAATTTCACACACTCGAGGCACTTGACATTATCCTTAGAAATCAGGAGAGGGACAGCTGCCACGCAGGCCACACCCCCAGGGATAGCAGCCTTCTGAGAGGAGGGGAGTTGGCTTGTGCAGAGATGAATTGTTGGGCTATGAAACCCCAACTACGAGCAGGGGCCTGGAGATGGTGTCATAAAACTGATCTCCACCCTACCCTATCCCGGGTGCTCAACCTGCAAAGACAGTAAAACGGGCCTGTGGTTGGTGAACATCATTTTTCATGATTGTTCGACTCCCTTCTAATTACTCTAAGGCTGGCACCAGAACCGAAGGCTACATGGAGATGACCTGAACTCACAGATCACTGGGCACCATGCCAGTCAGGTCCTGAGAATCCAGCACCAAGCAATATCCATCCTTCGCTCCATGTGGAGAGCTGCTGGAGCACACCTCTGCTTCTCTTCCACTTATGAGAGACACTTTTGGCAACCCCAATGGAGAAGCAAAGGAGTCTGTTCCTTCCTGAAACATTCTCTGCAGGAACCAAGCATTCCTCAGTTTAGACAAAAATCACTGAAGAACTCTTCGGGCTGCCCACTCGACTGCAGGGAAGCTGGCGCTCGAAGGAAGCCGCTGTGCAAAGCGCCCAATCAAAGTGGCCAGGAGCAGAAACACACACAGAGGTTTTTTTCCCTTGCTAAAGGCCAAATAGTATGCTGTTACGGCAACAGCTCAGCTGAGAGAGATTTTGAGGAAGCTGTTGCTGTGTATGGGGGAGAGGAGAGTTGGTGGATTTTGTGCACTTGAAACAAAGATCAAAACTTGAAAGTGGAAGACGTTGCCTGATGGCTTGGGATCTCCCTGGCCGGAGTATTTAAAATCTTGCAGCCTGGGTATTTCTGCCCCTTGGCCCAACACTCTTTGCCAGGCCTCCCTCCCAGGGTGCTGGGCTCACCAGCGCCAGTGCTGACAGTGTGCCCACTTGATTAGGTGCCAGATGGTACCTGATAAGTCCAAATGAGCCTGCTGGGTATATGAACCAGTCACTACACAGGGCTAGGATGAGAGGGGCCTTTGTCTTCTCCCTGCATCTATGCTCAGAATACTCAGAAGAGGGATGAGCTGAAGCTCTGACAAGGGCTGGCAAGCTTGGGTCCAGCCTTGCCACAGGTCCGAGCTGAATACTGAGTACACACTTCTAGCATCCAGAAGGCTCAGGAATACCACAGGGAACATACCACTTAAACACCTAGTACATGCCAGGCATAGGAAGCAAATACATGCATGACACATATTCTGTGTAAGGGAACCCAGGGCCCACCTTGAGGACAGCTGAAATAAGAAACAATACCATGATGTGACAGGTGACATAAGAGAGCCACCTGAATGAAGCTCAGTAAATGGAGGGGGAACTAGGCTGGTAGTGTCAGCGCCAGATGGGCCTAGAGAGCAACCAGGAAGACATGACTGAAAGGAGGGTGCAGGAGGTCTACAAGGAGGAAACGCGTGGCCCAGGAGGCAGCACTGGGGCTAGAAGGGCCACTGCAAAGAGTCCTAAGTCTATGTCTCTCACTCCACAGCTCCAGGGAGCCCCAGACATGATATATGGGCCCAGGGACCATCCACCTGGAGTTCTGGAAGAATCACTCTGGCAGAGTCAGGTGGAATCAGAGGCAGGTCCCTGGGTTGGGGCATGGACAGCCTGTCACTGAGGGGGTAGTGAGAACTGCCTTGGTGGCCTGGGCCCTTCAAGTCTCAGAAGCCAGCTCTCTGTCACCTGTGCTGCACTTGCCTGATTTCCCAGATAGAGCCCTCCAGAGTCTAAGCAATGGCCTGGCTTCCAGTTCTACTTTTATTTTTGCAGTACTGGGGGGACTGAGCCCCAGGCCTTCACACTCAGCTATATCACCAGCTCTCTTTTATTTTTCAGACAGGGTTTTGTTAAGTCACACTCGTGGGACTAAACTTGATTCTCCTGTCTCAGTCTCCCAGTGTGCTGGGACTACAGATTTGCATCACAGCACCTGGCTCCAGCTCCATCATCAGTACCTTCTCCGGGTCATAGGCTTATTCCTCAGGCTTCTACACCAACTGCCGAACGCTGGAGGAGAGGGGGCATGCTTCCTGCTGTACCTGTCCACAGACCCCAGCCCAAGTACAAACCCAGGTGTGAGTACACCCCTTGTTTGTCTGCCCTGGTTGGTAGCAGCCGTCTGCCCCAAGTCCTGGCCCCTTGGAGCTGTGGCAATTGCAGAGTCTTAGAAACCTTTCAGGGACATTTTTTCTGCATCCAGAGAAATCAGGACAAAACATGCCGATCCTAACTCCCTTGGTGAGCTGCAGAAGGGCTACTTGGGGGGGGGGGGGCGAGCCAGGTCCTATAAGCAGCTGAGTCCCAGGTACTTCTCTTGCAACTCTAATTGCTAGTATTTGAGTGGAAGCAACCTGGGGCCTTGGGGGTGCTGGCGGGTGCTCTGCTTCTGAAACTTCCTGGTGTCTAATTGCACTGCATTCCCTCAATCACCGGGAAGGAAGGTTGCGGGTCCGTGCTCCAGGCCAAGCAAACGGTCCAGGCACTGTCACTCACTGGTTGTCTGATGCTGGTCAAGTATTTTATTTCCTTGTGCCTCAGTTTCTCTGCTTTAAAATGGGCTACTGCTAGTGGTTTACACAGCCTGAACATTCCACCCGTGTTTACCAAGCACAAGTCTCCCTGTGGAGATGACGAAAGCAGCGTGCCAGCAGGTTGAGCTTCAGAGTTGTCCGGCTGGACTGTGGGATGCTCGAGAACTCTCTGCTCCCAGACCACACTCCTCATGCTACGTCAGGCGTTTCTGCCTAGCACCTGTTACCTGGAGAGCCCCTTGTACTGCCGTGGAAAGGGGCTGGGCAGAGAAACAAAACACCATTACCCTCTGGCGATAACTACCAAAGTAGAATACACCTTAAGTATTATTTTTGAAAAATTCGAGGTAAGATTTATATAAAATTCAACCTTCTAATCGCTGAAAAGTATACAATCTGGTGCATAATTCACTATGTGGTATATACATTACCACTATCTAATTCCTCAATATTTTCATCATCCCCCCCAAAAAAATGCAAGTCTCCCTCTTCCCCAGGCCCCGGCAGCCCCACATCTATTTCCTATCTCTATGGATTATTGTCCTGTTGGGGAATTTCATACAAAGGGAACATAAAATACATGATCCTTGTGTCAGTTCTTTACTCAGCGTAGCATTTTCAAGGGAGGGCCGTGCTGCTGCAGACATCAGCACTTTGCTTTTCATGGCTAAATGATATTCCACTTAGGATACACTGTATTCTGTTTATATCCACTCATTGGCTCAGGGATGTCTGGGTCATCTCCACCTTAGGGCTTTTGTGAACTGTGCTGCTGTGAATACTGGCATACATTTCATGGTGTGCATTTAGCTATCTGCCCAGGCAAGGAATTGCTGGGCAATTACTGGATCCTACGGTAACTGTTTAACCTTTAGAAGAACTATCAAACTGCTTTCCGAAGCTGTGTCATTTTATATTCCTGTTAGCAAGGTAATAGCATTGCAGTTTTTTCATCTCAGCCAACACTTGCTATCTTCCTTCTTATTTTTTTAAAATGTATATTGTTATAGCCACCCTGGTGTATGTGAAGTAATGTCGCACTGGTTTTGATTTTCATTTCCCAAATGACCCACAGAGCTGAGCAGGATTTCAAGCGAGTACGTCTCTATGCTCTTGATGTTCTAGTAACTGAATGAATGTGTATGAATGAGGCCCCTTTTCTCAAAACGCAGGAGTGGGCTGACCCAGGCTGATCGTGGCAGGGCAGGCCAGCATCCAAGTGACGGGGTCCTTCTGTTTGGTCTTATATGCTGTAGGCCAATGGTGGTGTCCAGGGTCAGGTGGGACTTAGGAAGGCTACACAGGCCCACAGAGGTCCCACATCTCTCTCAGGCCCACCCTGCCCTGCTCTGTCATTGGTTGTCAGTTTACACTTGTCTTTTGGGGCTGCAAAGTCAGCTTTCTTGACCTTCACATGTGGAACAGGGTATTCACAGGAGGCCGTGGGAGGTTCAGCTGGTAAACCAATGGCAGCCTTAAAAAATCTGGGAAGCTAAGGGTAAATGCCACATGGCAGATCCTTCTAGGAAGCTCAGGGAGCAGATGGCCTAAAATGCCAGCTAATGCCAGGGCTGGGCACTCACTGGAGCAAAATCCCCTATGGTAGAGGCAGCAGTGTGGCCCTGGCTGGAAGGCCACATGGGCACTGAGAGCCCTGGAGTCATGGCCAATGGCAGAGGCAGTTCAGCTGGGCAAGGGCCTTTGTGAAAAATACACACTTGCTCACACCGGAAGGGTGGTTACCCAGGGCTGGGCTCAGGGGCTGTCTCCTCCTTTACACTGCCGCCTTCTGGCCAGGTTGCAGTGTTCCAGGGCCTTCACCAGAGGCAGAAGAGAAGGGAAACATCACTGCACGTTGCCACAGTTCTTGCAGGAAGTCAGGCTGAAGGCCAGAGACTCTAGCTCTGTTGTTATTGTGTAATCAACTCCCCCCAAGCTTTGAGACTCAAAATCACAATTTGTTGCCTCTCAGTTCTGTGGATTGGGCAGTTTTCCTTCACATCAGATGGCAGCTGGGGTTGTAGTCACAGGGAAGGGCTACTGGGCTGGATGGCCACAGTGGCCCGTTCTTGAGCTGGTGAGCTCAGTGAGGGCTGACTGCAGTGCCAAGGTGATCAAACCTCTTTGTCGATTGGACCAAGACTTCTAGAGAGGGCACTGCATCATGGGGGTTGTCTTGGTGACTTTCCTCTTGATGCCCAGAATTAAGGAAGGAAAGGTTTATTTAGCTTACAGTTTGTACAGGTTTCAGTCCATATTCACTGGCTTCAAGGCAGAGTGGCACATGGCAGAGGGCAGCAGTTCATGGCAGAGGCAGACAGCAAAAGCAGTAAGAGCAGCAAGGGAAAAGAGTCTTTTTCTGCCCCTTTTAATTATCCAGACGGCTGGGATTAGGGTATGCCAATGCAATCAGCGGACTGATCCAGCAACCACTACCCTTAATCGTAGCACCCTTACTCTTAGCACTGTGTGATAAATCAGTCACACACTCTAGATCCAGCCTCCCCTGAAAAAGGACCATCTAAAATGCATGAGGCTTTAGGGGGACATCTAGACCCAAACCATAACAGGGACCCCGGGCTCGTGGGTGGATGAATGCACAGATGCGTGGGTAGGGGAAGGTGGTTAGGCAGTAGGGCCCAGCCTTCCCAGTAGGGGAAGGTGGAGGTGGGTCCCTGGACAGTGTCTTTGGAAGGCAGGTCTCTCCCTGGCACTGTCCCCCGCGATCTGCTTCCTGATCACTGTAAAGCGAGCAGCTCTGCTCCAACAGATTCTTCCTCCACCAAGTTTCTGCCCTGAAGCCAGCCTAAGAAACCTCCACAACTCTGAGATAAATTAAACAATTCTTCCCCCAGGCTGTGGGTGTTACACATTGTGTCCAGCAACCACAGAGCTGACCTGTACACGTGCCTGCTCCCCGAGGGGCTAGTGCTTCTTCAAGCCTAGCATCTGGGTTCCAGGAAGACTGCCTGATGGTGAGTATGCCTGAGAAAATAGGCAGAAGCTACCAGGCAGGATCCTGTGACGAGGCCTCAGATGTCACACAGGGCCGCTTCTGCCGTGGTGACTGGCCAAGGCTGAGTCACAGCACGTGCTCTTCAACTCTTTAGTGTTACTCCACCAAAGACATCACAGGGAAGAAAACACCCCTGTTAATACCGATATAAACACCCTCAACCACATTCTAATACTCATAGTTCTGTAACATATACAAAGGCTTATATACCACAGACTAATTGATCCCACCAATGCAACCTGTGAAAATCAACCATGTAAAACAATATGCCAAGAGGATACAGGACAAAACCACACAATGATCTCAGTGACTGCAGAAAATGCACTGGACAGAATCCAACACCCTTCATGATAAAAACACTTAACAGGAGAGGAAAAGAAAGGAACATTCTCAATTTGGTGAATGGCATTTATGAAAACCCACTGCTACTAACATTCATTGTGGTAGAAAGACTAAAAAAATGTTCTTTTCCACACCAGGAATAAGAGTAGGATTTTTACTTTTACTGTTTCCATTCAGGAATGTATCGGAGGATTTAGCCAGGGCAACTAGGCAAGAAAAAGAAATAAAGAGCAACCAGATTCGAAGAAGTAAGACTCTCTTTTCAAAGAACATAATTTCAAATACAGAAAAATCCTAAAAAATAAACACAAATAAAGAAACATACCACAAGCAACAGAAGGTTAGCATGGTTGCAGAATACAAAAAAAGGGGAACATACGAGTTATATTTCTAGGCACTAGCAATAAACAATCAGAAAATAAAACTAAGAGGACAATGCCATTATTCTAGCATTATAAAAGTAAGATACTGATAACTTAGTTTAGTCCAAGTCTACTAAAACTACAGATGTAGTGAACAGAACTTAAAGGTCTCCAAATGGAAAAGATATTCTGGGTTCATGCATTCCGAGACCTCATATCATTGAGATGGCTGCTCTATTCTGAGTCCCTCTCTCATCAGTCCATGCACTCAGCACGTGGTGTTTGCCTTCCTTGCAGGGAGCTGGTTCACTTACAAAATGTCCTAATTACTTTTTCCATCCCCTCCCCTTTCTCCCCCCTCCATCTCTTGTTCTTCCCATTTGAGAAACAGCTCCCTACTTCCTGTTGTCTATCTTTTGCTTTGCTGTTGATTTATACTTTAGAAACAATACGATATGAAGCTTATGTATCTGGTTTTTTTCATGTAATGTTATGGCCTCAAAGTGCATCCTTTTTTCCTCCAAATGATTCAAGTTTATCCTTTTTTTGGTTGAGTAGTACTCCACGGTGTGTAAATACCTTATGTCTTTATCCATTCATCTGTTGACAGGCAGTCAGGCTGCCTTTCATATTTAGTTATTATGAACTATGCTGCTATAAATACGGTTATGATATATCACTGTAATGTGTCTTCAACTCTTTCAGGATGATACCTAGAAAAGGAATGGCTAAGTTGAATGGAATTTCTATTAATTTTTTTTGGTGGAACCAGGGATTGAACTCAGGCCCCTGTGCTTGCCAGGCAAGTGCTTATTCCACTGAGCCATCTCCCCAGCCCCTATTTTTAATTTTTTGAGGAATGCCCATAGTCATTTCCATAGTGGTGGCACTAATCTGCATTCCTACTAACAAAGTAGGAGGGCTCCTTTTGCCCGTTGTCTTACCAGCATTTGTTATTATTTGATTTCCTGATGACAGCCATTTGTTCTGGAAATGGAATCTCAGTGCTGTCTTTAAGTTGTGTCCCCCAAAGGCCATGCAATGAAGGCTTGGTCCCTAGTCCCAGTGCTATTAGGAGATGGAGAACCTAAGATGTGGGTCTTGAGAGGAGGCTAAGTTGTGCCCGCAGGAGTAGGAGGACCCAGGGTTCTCCCGCCTTTCTCTCTTGGCTTCCTGGCTGCCCTGAGCCAAGCGACTTCCTCTCCCCTCCGTGACATGCTGCCTCCCCACCGCAGCATATGGGCTCCACCCTCTGAAACCTTGAGCCCAAAGTTCCTCTTTAGAAGTTGATTATCTCAGGTATTTTGTCACTGCGATACAAAGCAGACTAAAATAATGATGATGCTTCCTGAACTGATCCATAGATTGAGCACACACCTTGTAGAATCCTAACTACATTTTTCTGGGGTAGCAATTGACAAGGAGATCCTAAAAGTCATGTTGAAACTCAAGGGATCCTTGTTTTATCAAGTCATACTCTGAGAAAGCATAAGGTTCGGAAGGCTCCTTTTTGGCTTTTTCAAAAGTTTCTATGAAGCTATAGTCACAAAGATAGTATAAAGATAGATATACGGATCAATGGAATAGAAAGCCAGACCCAGAAATAAACCCTTATTTTTTATGGCCAATTGATTTTCAACAAGGGTCTCAAGGTAACTCAATAGGGAAAAGAATAATCTTTTTAACAAATGGCACCAAAACAACAGGACAGCCCATGAAAAACAACAGATTTGGGCCTGGACCTCACATCTCATATACACACATGCATGTGCACATGTGTACACATACACACACACACACACACACACACACACCCCTCTTAAAATGTAGTCATTAAATCAATAAAACTCTTAGCAGAAAGCATAAGCATAAATCTTTTAGATGAGACAGTGTTTCCTCAGATATAACACCAAAAGCAAGAGCAAAAGCAACAACAGAAATTTGCCAAATAGAACATCATCAAAATCTGAAGCCTTTGTTCTTCAAAGTACACCCTCCAGGAAAAGACACACACAGAATGTGAAAAATTGTAGATCATGTGTCTGATAAGAGTGGCTGAACCTACATTATTTAAAGAACTCTTATAGCTTAACAAAAAGAGAAATGCTCTCATTAAAATTTGGGCAAACACTTTAAAAAGAATTTCTCTAACCAGCCGTGGTGGCGCATGCCTGTAATCCCAGCACTTGGGAGGCTGAGGCAGGAGGATTGTTGTGAGTTCGAGACCAGCCTGAGCTACAAAATGAGCTTAAGGCCAACCTGAACTGCATAGTGAGACCTTGTCTCAAAAAGACAAAAAAAAAAAAAAAGAAAGATTTGTCTAAAGAAGATACATCCTGATGAGCACACTGAAAAATGATCAGCAACATCAGTCCCCAGAACAATCCGAACCAAACCATGGCGACAGAGGATGTCATAGCCACTTTTGTAGTCCTAGCATTCCGGGAGGCGGAGGCAGGATGATCTCAAGTTCAAGCCCAGTTTGGGTAATTTAGTGACTTAGGGTGAACCTGTCTCAAAAATAAAAAGGAGGGGCTGAAGAGATAGCTTAGTGGAATAAGCACTTCCCTGGCAAGCTCAAGGGCCTGAGTTTAATCCCTGGTTCTGCCAAAAAAAAAATAAATTAATTAAAATAATTTGGGGGCCAGAGAGATGGCTCAGTGGAATAAACGCTTCCCTGGCAAGCGCAAGGGCCTGAATTCAATCCCTGGTTCTGCCAAAAAATAAAAAATAAAATAAAAAGGGCTGAAGGCGCAGCTCCAGACACAGGGCCCAGGCTCAACCCCCATACCACAAAAACAACAAGAGTTTCAGGGTGTGGCAGTTCACACCCAGATGGGCAGTGATAATAAAAAGATAGTAATACATGCTGGAGAACATGTGGGAATACATTGCCAGTGGGAGGTGAAATGCTGCAGGTGCTTTGGAAAATAACTTGGTAAGTCCTGAAATAGTTAAGCACAGAGTTATATAATTCAGTAATTCCACTCCTAGGTAGTTACTGAAGAGAACTGAAAACATATACTGACACAAAAACCTGTACATAACTGTTCACAGCACAAGAGCTGAAAGGTAGAAAAAACCCAGCTGTCCATAAAAGGATGAAAGAATAAACGGAACTATGTGGTGTATGCTACGATGGAGTACTATTCAGCCGTATAAAGGAAAAGATACTGAGAGCCACTACAACATAGACTGGCCTTCAAAATGTTATGTTACGTGAAAGAAATCACACCTAAATGATCACATATTGGGCGATTTAGGTGAAATACTCAGAAGAAGGGAATCCACAGAGAAAGAGAGCAGTTTAGTGGCTGCCAGGGCCTCCTGGGAGATGAGTGGTGGGTGCTTTTGTGGGTAAAAGAAATGTACTAGGTTGAGTAGTGTTTGCTGTACCACTGTGGGAATATAGCAAAAACATATGATTTTGTACTTTAAAAGGGGTGAATTTTATGGTACACGAGTTACATAGAAAGCTAGTATTAAATTACATAGACATAAAAGATCACCAAGTGTCACTGAGAATAGACAGCACTGTCAGGTGGCGCCCTGTGGCACGTTCTTTGCAGACCACTTATCGCCTGTTCTTTGCTTGCTCCCCTGTCTTAGTAAGGTCACCAGGAGGCAGCCACTAGACCAAGGAGTGCGTGGGTCTCGACTCCAGTTGTGAAGCCAAGGGCTCAACCACAACCTCGGATCTCTTCTTTGTCTTAGCAAAAGAGTCCAGCAGGACCTCAAGGAAGGACCAACGAAAAATCATGCACGTCGGAGCAGTGAGAGAATAGGCCCAGTGGGGAAGCAGCTGAAAGCAGTAAGGACAGACAAAATCAGGCCCACAAGACTTTGCGGAAGCTGACCAATAGGTCTGCATGGGCTGAGGAAGACCTGCCCTGAGAAGTGACTGCTCACTCTGAGGCTGAGATCAGCTCGGCATAGTAGAAAGCACGTGGATGGAGAGGCAGACAGATGAGATTCCGATCTCAGCTCAGCTGTGGAGTAGTTGGGTCCTCTCCTGGGAGCAACTGAATTTTTGTCAGCCCCCGTTTGCCTAGCTTTCTGCAAGGTGACAGGCCTGAAAGACACATATATGAAGTGCATGATCTGAAACAGTTGGTCCAGGAATGGTGGCTTTCATTCCTGGTACAGTCTGGTAATGGCCTTTCTAGCATTCAGCAATACCTAGTCTGGGGGCTTACCTGAGAAATTCCCTTTTTCTAACTACTTTGATTCTCCAACCAAGAACAGATAGAAAAATCTTAAGTGTAAAGATGGCCTAAAAATGAATCACGTGATCCAAATATGACATGTAGGGTAAATCAATCTACAGAGGCCTCTTAGCAAACAGTGAAAAAATACTAACAGGCTAACAGAAAGCTAAGCAAAAACTATAAAAACAGCAACTTGCACAAGAATGTGTGTAAGACTAACAAGTACATGAAAAAATGTCCAACCTCGTTAGTAATCATGAGAGTGCAAATTAAAACAAATTAACATTCGAACATCTTAAATCATCAAGCATTTGAAAATCTTTGGTGAGCTATTGGCCCGAGTTCAGAACACAGCCCCTTTCATATATTCCTGATGGGAATATTAATTGGAACAATATTTCTTGAAAGTGGTTTAGCAGACTATCAAAATCCTCAAAAATAGCATATTCTCGGACTTTGCATTCCACTTCTCAGAATTTATACTCTAGAAATAATCATGAATGTGTGCAAGAAAAATTAGCTACAAGAATATAAGTTTGATTGTAATAATATTTTTAGTAATGAAAAAATTGAAAACAATCACCATACCCAAACAACAGGGAATTAGCTAAGTAAATTATGGAACACGTGTACCACGGAATACTTAATAACCTGGAAAGGTTCCCACTGCAGCAAAACAATACAAAATTGTTCCATTAAAAAAATGCACATATACATATTTCAAACAATGTCATCACTGGTTAAATCCAGGTAAGAGAATTTAGGCTAGTTTTTCTTTTCTCTCTTTATAATGGACATTTTCTTGGGGATTATGTATCAGTTTTTTATTAGAAAAAAAATTAAGACATTCAAGGGAACCCAACCCCAGGGCCCAGCCTGACGTGAGCTGCTTCTCCTTTCCATGAGCCCTCTCCTACCTGCCTTCCTTCTGCTCCTGGCCAGGTCCTTCCTGCCCACATGGGCCCCAGGCCCAGATCCAGCCACAATGACCCTGGAGTGGGCCCCCATCTCTCCTGACCCTGGCTTCTATCTGCAGGCCCTGTTACCTGTGCAGCACCTTGACAGTAAAGCCCTCTGCAGAACACTCACTGGCACCACAGTTACCGCAACCCTGCCAGTCTGCATGCTGCTGGGCGGGACAAGCCACAGCCACTGCCATTGGCTCCAGAGGGCAGCATGCTTACACTCCCACGCCCAGGGGTGGCAGCAGGCTGGTGGCCAGGTCACGGCTTGCTCCCATCAGCACCACTGTTGCCAGGCCCATCCTATACGATGGATGATGGACGGCATGCGGGGGGGACGAGGTGGAGGCCTGGCCTGCAGAGGGCGGGGCCAGCCACTCTTACTGGTGAGAGCAGTCAAGAGCAACTGTCCGGCCAAATCTCCACTCTGACACTGCAATGCTAGGGCTGGCACCATGTTGGCCTGAGGGTTTCACGGGCTGTACTGAAAGGCACTAAGTCACAGGAAGCAGCCTCTCTCTTGGGCAGCCGCTGTGGTTTCTCACCCTGTGGGTGGGGTGGCTGCCGCTGCCAGGGTTTTAAACCTCTGCCCACCCCTGTCCTGTGAGCACCACACAGAGATTTTCCTCTGAGCAAAGTAGGTGCAGATGACTCACCACGTGCCCTGAGGTGGAGGGGCCTCCCTGAGGATGCTCAGGCCTCTGGGTGACAACGTGTCCTCTGAAGTCTGGACCACTCCCTTCCCTCCTGCTTCCTATCTGGGTGCTGGGCTAGAGTAAGCCCCTGCTGCTGCAGCCTCCTCCCCTTTCGCCAGCCACGCACCCCTCACCCTCTGCTGCCAGACTAGGGGATTTGGGTGTTACGTAAAAATCTGTGCTTTATCTCAACAAAACAGATGTCAATTCTGCCTTACACTCTATTTTTGCCATACTATATTTTAATAATTCTAAGCTTCAGCCCCAACATTTTCAAAATCGGGATGAGTCTTAGAATGGATAGGGGCTATGTTCAATGGGCTGTGTGTTTTTCTCAATGTTTCGTAAAATAACAGCAGATCTTATAATGAATGACACCTTATAGTGGATGAAGCCTAATGATAAAAGACCACTCTGCCCTGGCAGCAGAGCAGCACTGCTGTTCTGGACGATGTGCCAGGTTTGCACCCAAGGGTTCCTACTTGACCTGATTCATGATCATTTCCGGCTGGTGACTCGAGAAGCTGTCACAGCCAGAACTCGGCTCTCACCATAGCGTGGAGTCCTCAGGAGAGGATGAGATGAGGAGGAACAGTGTCGCAGTCTTCCCTCCCGGGGACAACTGGACAGCCATGAGTGCAAACAACTGCTTCTGGTGCATTTACCATCGCCGAGCTTGGAGCTAAGTGCTGAGGTCCACTTCATTTCATCTTCCCTACACCGACAACACTTTGAGGCATCTGAAGGGTCCCTACACTGACCACTGTGCTTCTCAAAGAACACACAGCAAGAGGGGCTGTGCCTGCCATGCATCAGTGTCCCCTGCCTGCAGAAGGGGTCCCTGAGCCACATGCCACCAGTGGACAGCCATGTGCATCTGTGCACTGGGAGCCCCTTGCAGGGCACCTACCTCCCAGTCTCCAGGAGCCCTCACCTGCTGCCCTGGTGTGCTTGCAGAACTGGAGGAAAGATGGCGAGCAGGCCTGGAGAGCCAAAGGCAAGGTCGAAAGAAGCCAGAAGCCCGTCTCCCTCCCTGGTTTTCATCCCTCGCCTACAACCCATTTCTTCACTTAGAAGCTTCCGAACTCAACTCCCCTAGCCCCTCCTTTCCTGTGCTTTCTAATCTGGCCTGTTTTTTGCTTATTCTACCTCCAAGGCACGGAAACCTCCAGGATTCTGCTTCACTGCCAGACAAGAGTAACAACTGCCGTTTCTTGACCATCAGTGGCAACACCTAGCAAATGAGCCGTGGCACAGAAGGGTATGGTGGCCTGCCCCAAGCCACACAGCAAACAGGTCACAGCGTAGCTCAGCTATTGAGTTTTGACTGCAAAGCCTAGGTTTTTCCTTCTGTGGTGTCTTTTCTATCAACTATGCACAAGATTTAAAGGTGACTTCTCCACCCAGCATACTATAGTATCTACTGATAGGTTTTAGAGGCAACATTGATGGCGGTGGCAATACAGCAGCAGAGAAGCAGAAATAGGGGGAGGGAAAGCCTTTATTAACTTTAAACACAGGGAGAGGAGCAAGGGCAGGGAGATGGGCAGATCCTCTGACCTGAGACAGAGAGCCTGAGACTTTATGGACTTTTGCTAGGGGTGGAGTTTGAGGGGCGGGTTCAGTGACAAACAAGGAGCAGATTGGAGGCAAGTGGGCAGGAAAGGTAAAAGAAGTTTCACCCTGGGCGGAGTTAGAGAAGAAAGGAGGAAGGTGGTCTCTGGGAATATAAGCTGTGGTTTTAAGGGCTTCAGCCACATTGGATGACCACCATAATACACTAGCAATTCATCCTAGGGCCAGAACCTATCATCTAGCTTTCTTTGTGTTGCTGGGCCTTTTCTCTGTCTCCAGATACAAAGCCAAAGGATAATCACCAGGGCAGTAGTGCTTGAAGTGGTTATCTCAGCCTCCTATCCAACCCAAGGAGGAATTTTCATCGAAGGAGATTTACAGCAAGGCACCAGAAAGCCTAGCTAGCTGCTCAGGAGCTAGGAGCAGGGAGCAAGCAAGGGCCTCAAATTTGATGCCAGCTTGGGTAATTCAGTGAGATTCTGTCTCAAAATAAAATACAAGGAGCTGTGATGTGGCTCAGTGGGAGAACACTTGCCTAGCATGGGAAGTTCCTAGGTTCAATTCCCAGTACAGCAACAACAACAAGATTCATACGCAACACAAACCCTAACACCAAAACTTCAACTTTTAAAGCAGCTCAATTCTTCCTTGTAATCTTGATCCCCACACCACAGGGCTCCTCCCTCCCTTGTTATGCCTGCACATTTCTTTAAGCACTGTTTTTTGGAAAAGGTCAGAATCTTACATCCTTGAGGAACCCTGGGTAAAGCGAAAGCCACTAACGATCTCCCCAGGAAAAGTGCACACACCAAACACAACCCAGCCGGTGTGGTGGTGCATACCCATGTGCCTCTAATCCCTGCATTCTGGGAAGCTAAGGAGAAAGGTTGCAAGTTTGAGCCCAGCCTAGGCAACTTAATGATTCAATGAGAACCATCTCAAACTAAAATAAAGTAAAAGGGGCTAGGATGGAGCTTAGTGAGAGGACTTTGGGTTCAAGTGCCAGGACCACAAACAACAACAACAAAGATTACGAAATCAAAACAAAACAAAAATTCCCATGCCCTCTCATACCTCCTGGGGCTAGGTGCAGTGGGGGCTTCACAGGCCGAGCGAGGAATTATGATTTTGTGTCTCTCCCTCTGCCTAGTACAGGCTCTGTGTGCAGTGAGTGCCCACCATTCTGGTGCAGGGCAGCCCGCAGGGTACACAGGTTGGCAAGCAGTGCTTCCGCCTGACTTGACCCTGGGGGCTGGCATGTGGGCATGCGAGTGGGCACACATCCACACCTGCACACATGCCTGGTGCCCAAGCGGGGCTGAGGGCCACTTTCCCTTCATGTCTCCACCTGACTCCACAATGTGGGGCTCACCTGCCTGTGTTCCCAGCAGTGGTACACACAAAGGTTAAAGGAAGGGGGCAACCCAACATCCATCTACACAGCTGGATAAACCAAACACAGTACATTTATGTAGCAGAACAGTATTATAAAAGAAAGGAAATTCTGACGTGGCAGGGAAGGACCGCAGAAACACTGTTAAGTGAAGTAAACCTGTGTGAAAGGAGAAATACTGTATGATTCCCTTTATATGACTGGCCAATCCACAGAAGCCAAGGTAAATGGGAGTCTGCCTGGCTGGGCAGGAATAGCAAGAGCTACTGGTTAGCTACTGGGTGGAGAATGCGTGCTTGAGACTTTGCAGAAGTTCTGGAAATAGTGGTACTGGTCATACAACATCCTTGAGGAGTTGAGAACCCATTTGGTGCCTTATAATTGCATACTTCATATGGTTAAAAAGAAGATTTTATTTATTTTTTAATGCATTTGGTTGTTACAGGGTCTTACCACTACGAAGTTCAGGCTTATGGTAACCCTCCTATTTTCAGCCTCCACTGCGCTGGGATGACAAGTGTGCACCACCATGCCTGGACTCCGTGGCTGGCTCAGCCCACCCTGGGGGTGGGGCTGGCATGTATGTGGTGTCTGGGATTGAACTGTGCTCCCTGAGCTTGCTTAAGCAGACACTTTAGTCTGCTGAGATACCTTGCAGGCCCCCCAAAGAAGCTTTTATGTTATGTATCTTTTTAAAAAAAAAATTTAAAAGCTAAGCTGGTATGGTGGCACCTACCTATGATCCCAGCATTCTAGGAGGCTGACATAGAAGGATAGCAAATTCCCAGCCTGAACAAGGTAATGACTTAACAACAACTTGTCTCAAAAAAAGAAAAAAAAAAAAAAATTAAACAGTCTGGGGAAGGTAGTTCAGTAATCCTCCATGCAGCCCCTCTGGAGTTTAGAAGATGAGATGTGCTCTGTGCTGTGGCTGAAAAAGAAAAAAAGAAACCAAAAGGGCCACAGCAGCTTGTGACCTCTCCAGGAAAAGATCTGAGGATACATCACACTGCCTGGAGGAGCCGAGGCACCAAGACCATCAGTGCAGGAGCCAGCAACCCTACAGCACCGAGCACCTTTGGACAGGTCACAAAAGGTGCCTCCTCACCAGAGACAGCCCCACCTGTTTTCCCCATCCACAGCCCCAGTTCCTCAGGCAGCTGCTCTCCCCACAGGGCTTCGGCAGCCTGGCCCATTCTTGGTAGGCAAAAGCTGCCATCCTGTTATAAATCCTTTTTCACAAAGCGCTGGAGACGGGTCCTCTCCCTGTGCCAAGAAGTCTTTTTCTGACCATCTGTAATCCATTCAAAGGCAACCGGCAGGAAATGGCGGCAAGGAAAGCCCCATCGAAATGCAACCGGTGGGCCCAGCTCCTCTGCAGCCCAGGGCCGGCTCTGGGAAGCTGCCTTTCTGGACTCAGAATGCCTGTGGTCGCTGGGAAGGCGCTGGGCGGCTGTCAGGGGCTCAATGGGCCCAAGACAGATGCTCACAGAATTTGGTAAGAAAAGCATGCTGTATTGAGTTTTTAAATTAGCTCTGAAGAAAACTCATTTGCAAAACCAAAACAAACCCCAGACCCTAAGACAGCAAAAAAAAACATCATATAAAAACTAACCTCAAAATTGCTTTCTTCTGATTTCTATGGACAATTAGAGCACAATTTCAAGTAGCTCACACCCTCCTCCTTGAAGGCTCCCCTCTAATCTGGGATTGTCAGTTGCTTCTTCCCGGCAGTGACAGCTTCATTTCTGGCACTCAATGCTGAGATCCTTGGTACAAGCTGAAGCTGGCTTGCAGAGCTCACAGGAGCCGGTCGTTAACATTTTTAGGAATTCGGTGAGCTAATTATCAAATTACTAAGAATTATATGATATAAGTTTGAGTCCATTAAAAATAAAAGTCCATTAAAAATAAAAAATGAATCCTCAAAACTCATTACTGCTTATTTATCTTGCTTCATTTCACTATCATTTATGTTTTGAATAGGAGCTGATAATTTCTCCCAGAAAGAACAGGGTAGCAAATATTTTAGGCTTTGGGGCCACCAGGGTCTCAAAGACATCACCTGGGCCATGGCACTGTAACAACCAGAGGCAACATGTACATTAGGGAGTGTGGCCATGTTCCAATAAAACTTTATTTATAAAAACAGGCTGCATGCTGGATTTTGCCAGAGACCATGTGTTTACAACTCCGCATCTGCATCATGGAAATCTGTATAACAAGGGTGCAGCACTGAGGCACACAGATCTCTTGTCACCTCTGAGTTCACAGCGACACCTTGAAATGCGGTGGGTGAGAGAGTTTATTGAAACCATCTACCGCTACAAGTCAGCGCTTGAAATTATTTATTATCTAGACTTGGAAAAGTGATGAAGAAAATTTTAGCAACCTGAATTAAATTTAAAGATACCTTATTAAGCCCATACTGTGAACACATCCAAAGAAACGTGGGCATGTCCCTCAGTAGACTTGGAAACTGTCACCCAGGTCAGCAAGGAACTCTTACACTACCCAACAGTCAACAGTTCTAATGTGCATCTTTGTTCTTTCACTTTCATCTTGCTGAATACACTGAAAATATTGGCCACTACTTATGTGGGATTCATACTTATTTATCAATTAGATCTTGGGTTGGCCACGGGATGCAAGAATTTGAGAAAATCAACAAAAACATTGCAAAATCTATGGGTTATATGACATTCATGATAGTTTTAAATGTTGCATTATTTGTAAGTTGTATGCTAAGCAGCACTTTTTTTTTCTTTTGATATAGGATCTTGCTATGTAGCCCAGGCTAGACTCGAACTCAGAATAATCCTCCTGTCTCAGCCTGTCAAGTACTGGGATCACAGGTGTGTGCCACCATGCAAGCTTAAGCACCACTTTTATCAATAACATTTATAATAAGCATATAAATGTCCAAAACTTTTTAGAGACAGTTGTTAAGCATTTACTATCCTGACACTGACTATGATAGAAAATAACTTATATGCGTTGGGAAGCAAGACCTCAAGCATGTGTGTTTGGAGACAGAATGACCCCCCACCTTCCAAGCCCTGAGAAAGCAAAACCCATACAGATATTACAGAAGAAAAGAAAGGCCCTGTTTCCTGGAAACTCACTGCAAAGGCTGGACACCAAGAGGGTCTGCAGCTGGAATAATCCTGAACCACTTCTCTCTGGACTAATGGCACCTCGTCAGGTCTTTTTTCCACAACAAACTTCCGAGGGAACTCAGAGCCCTCAGGTTATGGCTTACACCGTTCCCGATGGAACAGCCTGAGCGTCCCTACGGAACAGTCCTCACCAGCTTTGATGCTGCACAGAGCATTCATTCTCTCATTCATTCTGCCTCTGCCCTGGCCCTGCCCTGCACTCCCACACCAAGCAGCCCAGGGCTAAAGTGTTCTTCTGTCCCTGGCCAACAGGACACCAGGTCCATTTTACTTCCTCTGTTGCACCAGAGATTCTGGGGTGCTCTGTGGTGAGTTCCTGGAGGGCGGTGGCTGTAGGGTTCACACCCCGTGGGGCTCCACACCCATGTCCTCAACTCCTGGTGCACACTCACTCTCTGCTGAGTTGGGCAGGAAGCCCTGCCCTAACTTCACAACCCACAGGGCCTCCCTCATTGCAGCCTGCACGCTAACTTCAGGGTTCACCCGGCTCAGGCTAAACACTGGGCTCCAGATAGAAGGGGGCAGGCAGTTATTTGAAGGGTAATTATCTTCTTCCTTCCCCAAATCAACACATTCATAACTGGGCCATACGTGCATGGCTGTCCCCTGCCACTGGGTGGGAAAATCATTCAAACTGGCCAGAAGATGTTTAGTGCAGAGGGTCCTTTGAGCATGTGGAATCATGTTTCTAAACTCACGCTCCACCAACCAAGATTGGATCACACTCAGCTTCCTGAAGCTTGCTCTAAGCTTTTTTGCCCATTTTGGGTTTCCCCAGGACACGTGGATTTTCCTGAAACACGAGCACATCGGGCCTTCACCTTGTTCCTCCTAAAAATCATGCTGTCTGACTTATCACTCTGAAAGTTAGCAATTAGAGGGAAAAGCTTTCCTCTGCTTCTTAGAAGGAATTTAGGACAATAAGTAGCACATCCTATTGGTGAGAAAGAAGTCTTCATAGGAGAATGTTGGCCAGGAAAAGTAGGCTGTAATGACAGAATTTGAAAATGATTATCCTATACCCCTTAAATAAAGGATGCACCCAGGCAAAGTTCGGTGATGGGTACCAGAACACTTCCCTGCATGGTGTGCCCCTAACCAGACAGATATCAAAACACTCAGTCACCAGGGACATACTCTTGCCGAAATGTTGGGCCTAATCTAATCAAGACGTTAGCTATAGTTTTGAAGCATCAACCCTCATCACTCCCCTCAACAACTTAACTGACTGATGAACCTGCAGGAGACAGTGAGTATGTGTAGCTATGTCTCACCACAGCCTTTTCTTTTCTCAGAATGTGAAGTTTTTTCCAGGGAACCCAAACCATCCTTTGTTCTTGCATTCTATTAATTTCACTTATACTTGACTCCACATAAGGGGGCTGGGTTGGTCCAAAAATGTCTGTAACTAGATGGGCAGATTATTTTCTAAATGTGGAGTACAATTTGAAGAAGTAAGCTTGCCCACAGGTAATGTCATATTATCACCTGCTATAATCTGTGTTAGTAATGAAAATGATGCCTTCCCAAAGAAAGAGAAAAAAAGCTGACACCACAAGGAAGACAGCAGAACGCGAGCAATTCTAAATGCCAATGTTTTATGTGTGTATACAGAAAGCTATGCACCTATGTGTACATACATTTACGGGGTGGAGAACACTATTCTAGATTAAAAGTGGTGAAAGAGATGTAATAAATGCAACGCATGAACCTTGACAAGATCTTAATTTGAGAAAAGCAGCTATACATTGGGGGAGACTATTGGGAGAATTTGAATGTAAACTGGATATTAAGTGATACTGGGGAATTACTGTTAGTTTAGGGAAATGCCTATAATTCTAGCACATATGCTCTAGTATTTAGGGGGTGAAGTGTTAAACTGTTTGCAATTTACCTAACAGTTCAACAAATGTACACATATATTTATACAAAATGTTTTGTTTTGTTTTTGTACTAGAGATCAAACTCAGGACCTCGCACTTGCCAGGCAGGCACGTATGCCACTGAGCTATATCCCCAGCCCCAGACTGATAAGATAAGTCTCCAAAAACTTGAGTGAATAGCTGAAGGTAATACAGTTAAAATGTAAAAAAAAAAAAAAAAAAGAATGATAAATATCTTGGGGCAAAGCATCATCGTGTTTACCACTTAGTTTGCAACTTTACAGATGTGTGTGCACAAACATCTTTACCTACAAATAGATAGACATCTTTATGAGAAAAAATAACAAAATGTGAACTGCCATTTTATTTAAAGTTGTGATTAGGGTCACGTACACAGGTGCCCATGGTCCTATTGTTTCAGCTCAATGTATGTGTAAAAATGTTAGTTTTGAGTTGGAAGGACCCAGAACCAACATAAGTACAGCACTAGGGTCACCACCAAATATTAAATGAGGAGCTTCAGGTTACTCAAGAGTGTCTGAGTGAGCCAGGCACAGTGGCATGCACCTGCAAGCCCAGTGCTGAAAGGCTGAGGCATGGGATTGAAAATTGACCCTCAGTCTGCACAACTTAGCAAGACTGCTACCCGTCTCACAAAAAACAATATATATACATATATATGCTGAAAATGTAATTCAGTGAAAAGGCCCTGGGTTCAATCCCCAGTACTACACAAAATAAAAAATAAAAGCACCTGTGACTCTGGACTCCCACATTAGCACTTTCTGCTAAATTTTCTCTGCACACCTAGAAACACACGGAGGATGGCAGAGCTAACTTATAAACTAAGCTGGATCCTTCTGCACTGTGGCTCCAAATATCTACCAGAACAGAAATTTTGAGAGGGCCTGTCAAGTCTTAGAATCTCAACAACCTCAAAATATCAGGTGTGGATCAAAGAAACTGTAGGTCATCTCCAGACTGATTTTTAAGGTGAAAATACAAAAGAGAACATGTTCAATGGGTAGTTTCAGTTCTGGAAGATAAAAGATTTCCAGAAATGGTTACACAATTGAACTGTGCATTTAAAAATGGTTAAAAGGTGAATGTTCAGTTCTTTTACCAAGTATGATTAAAGAAAAGGGAAAAAATGAAAAGACAGGCATATCAAGAAACATACCTGAAGAGTAAATTTGATATTTAGCTAAATGGTAGCAGTCTACTACTGGTTGAAAGAAAAGGAAGTTACAGTTTCTCCTTCCTTGTGCCCCTTCCAGAAGATTCTAACGCATGTGTGAACATGAGACACAGGGAGGCCATGGAATGGGCTGTGGCAGTGTGAGGAGCTGTAAGATTTAGAGACCAAAATGCACAGCCCGCAGCACTTGCCAGGCTGTGTGGCCTGAAATGGACTGTGCCCCTCGACTGTGGACCAGGCCGTGGGGCTAGCAGACAAGGGGCACAGCTGGCCCAGGTCCCAGCCGCGCCAGCCCCCCACAGGCTTCAAAGGACTGAGACCCAGAGGACCTGTGGGTTGCTGTTAATGTGGCTGATGGGGAAGTGGTGAGAGGTTTTCATTTATGGAACAGTGTGATAAATATACATTTGGAGAGATTCATTTTGAAGTGGAGTGCAGGGAGGTGGACACAGGGAGGCCAAGTGAGCCACAAGAATAAAAATGTGGGTGGCCAGGAGCAGGAAGCCCCTGCTGAGGTGTGTGGGGACCAGTGGAGGCCACAGCAGGATGATGGCAGAGAGAATGGCTAGGGGGTGGGAGTGACCACACAGCGGAGACCATGGAGGAGCGCAGGGAGGACACCAGGAGCTGGCAGAAAGGTGCACCAGTGGGTGCCACTAAAACTCCTGACATGGTATTCAGAAGCTCGAGGGGACCCTCAATGACTTTACTTGGAAAGCAGGAAGCCCCTTAATCTATTTAAGCCAAATTATTACATTCTGGGTTGTCTCCACCACTCAGTCCTGTCTCAGCCCTAGAAAGGGGCAGCACTCGTATTTGCATACCAGGCTTCTTTGGTATATGTGCTGCCGAAGCGAGCACACCAGGCTTCTTTGGATCTTGCCCTTTGGTGGGGGTCGAGGCAAGAGGGCCCGGAAGGTGGGGTCATAGAAGTAAGACCAACTTATCTTGAAGTGGCCAGCACACAGCCTGGCTTTCCTCCTGCTAGGCTGAGGCAGGACCCTGACTTGTATCAAAAGGGACCCTTATCACCAGAATCAAATCTCCAGTCTGCAGGGTAGGGGGCACCTGGAACCCCTCATGGAGGAGGCTGAATATAGAACAGGTGGCACTTTCAAGGATTCCCCAGTCTCTCGTCTGGGTTCGGCGGGGACATACAAGCTGCTTTGGGAGTAGCAAGGACATCACATATAATACGCCCAAGTGCCCTGGTTCATGACAGCAGGTGAAATCCAAGTCACAGGTACCTGAACATTGCTTGCACAGCCCTATTCTCGTGTGGCAGATGCCGTCAGCCTCTCTATCACTGTAGTCCGAAGAATCTTTATCACTGCCCCTCAGAGCCAGTGACACGTAGGGCATGCTGAGGTAGAAGAAGGCAGAGGGCTTTCACACCTACTTAGCAGGCACACTACCATCAAAAGGCTCCCTGACAGAGGCAGGTACTCAAAAGCCATCTCTATTCCCTCAACCAAAGCAGCACACCCTTCATGAAAATACCAACAACCCCAAGCTGGGAGAAAATGAACAGCAGCCTTCAAGATGTTCAAAAGGGGGAGATAGGAGAAATCACTGTAGAGAGATGCCCTGGAGTTGCTTGGCAACCATCTTTGCTAACACCTTCTTCCAAAAAGGAAGAGTTTGCAGCAGCTCCTGTAATTCCCCGAGGCCAGCATTCTGACCACAGAGGCCCCAACAAGGGGGCCTCACTGGGGCCTTGGGATGGACAGGCTTTGTCTGAAGGGAGCACACAACGCCCCCTCAGTGTGCCACTGGTTTACACACAAACGAAGGAGGACAGTCAGTCCCTGTGCTGTTTTGATGAAAGGACACATGGTCCCGACCACACTGCACTAGGTGAGGGAAGCCGAGTGCCTGGGCATGACTCTCAAGGAGGGTTAGTTCCGCACGTGCAAGAACCTGAATGGGCCTCCTAACCATGGGTGTGTGGGTCTGGGTCTTGCCTGAGTCCCCACCCTGTCCCAGGATGGCACTTTGACACCACACTTAAGAGTCCAACCTCTGGAAGCAGCCTGCCTCTGAGCTCAAATCCCAGCTTTACTACAGGGTGGGCCCTGGATCAGAATCTCTGTGAGCTGACAACTGCCTCTCCAACCAGTGCTCGCCAGAGCCACAGAGCAGCCTGTCAGAAGTATGAGTCCTGGTTGCTATGCTTTCCTCTTGGGCAGGACAGCCACAGCTGGGGGCCTGGGGTGCCTAGCGGGCACCAAGGGCATTCTAGAAGGACTGCACTTTGGAAAGCATTCAGGTTCAACCCCTTGTATTTTCATTCTTGGCATCCTTAAAGATCCAGGGTCAAAATGTTGATAAAAGATGCCCAGTGACCCAGGGGTCACTCGTGGAGCAGCCAAAACATACATAGTCTGTCTTCCAGAAGTAGCAGCTCTGGTAAGGCAAAGAAGAGGCCCCAAGTGCCTGGTAAAAGCAGCAATTGTTTTAACAAAAGCTTACATTATTGAATGCCTGCTGTATGCCAGATAGGATCTCATTTATTTTCACAACAAATCTAACCGGCACCATTAGACCTATTCTGAAAATGAGAAAATTAAGGCTGAATTTAATCCATAGCTAGTAAGTGGAAAGAGTTGAATGCCCCATGAAACACGAGTCTGCAGTGCCAGTGGACTTTGTGTATGTACAGTAAAACAAACAACACAAAAATTTGCCACCTTAGCCATCGTTAAGCACATAGGTCTGTGGCATTAAGTCCATTCATCCCCATCCCCCATCCCCAGAACTTTGTTGGCTTCCCCAGCTGGGACTCTGTACCCATCAAACACTAAGGGCTCTGTCCCCTCTCCCAGTTCCTGGTACCTGCTGTTCTATCTCCCAAGTCTAATTACTCCAGGAACCTAAGAGTGGTGCTATACAGTTTTGATCCTTTTGTAGACAGTACATATTAAAAAAGAGCTGAACAACTTTTCAATGTGGCACAGCCAAGCTAGGAACGTGTCTCCACCACCTGCCGCACCTCTGGAGTGCTGGGCTCCTCGTGGTCAGCATTTTCATGCTGGGCGTCCTTCTCCTCACTCTACCCCAGGTCTCTATGACCTGTGGGGGACTGGGATGGGTTAGGTCACCCTGTGACTGGTCTGTCCTTGCACCGTTAACCTTCACAGGAGCTTGTGCCCTGACAATCGCTCCTCTATCCAAGGAGCACATCACTCACTCAGTCTTGCCTCCCCAAGGTTGGTGACTGCGTGCTGGTTTGTTCTGCTCCAGACAGTATTTATTTGGTTTCCTTTTTATCTCCAGCGCTCAATTCTTTAAAAACTGACAAGTGGAATTGTGTTGTGAAACCACAAGGATAAAGCATCTCCATAAAAAAAACGCTCTGTCCCCAGCAGAATTTCAGTTTTCCTTGGGGCCAAAGGGTGAACCAGGTTATGCCTCTGAATGTTTAGGCTCCTAACCTTGGCCTTGGCCCATTTTCAGGAAGGGACTTCTTGAGCATTTATTCCAGGGCCTCAGGTTCCAAACTCAGGTCTATTTGGGTTGTGTGAGACCCTCCACAGGTGGTAGCAAAAAGCCAACCAGTGCTGGATGTGGTGGCACACACCTCTAAGCCCAGCATTCAAGAGGCTGAGGCAGGAGGATCGCCACCAGTTTGAGGCCACTCTGGGCTACATAGTGAGTTCAATGCCTGGGTGAATGACATTATGAAACCTTGTCTCAAAATAAAGAAATAGAAAAGGCCAGCTAAACATTAGCTAGCAGCCTACCCTGCGCAGAACCATGTCCTGAGTTTCAGATGAAAGACCTAAGAAGTTGAACCCTGCCACTCAAAATTTCTGTAATTTTGGGGCAAAGTCCAATCCACTGGCCAATCTTCTCTCTTCCTTCAGAGCTCCACTTGATTCCTGCAGTCACTGAGCAATCATTGCTCCCCGATGTGAACGCTAGGCTGCCTTGGGGTGCGGGGGCTCTGTACAAAAGGGATTTGACTAGGATCAGGGCACCTCATGTCAGCTGCTGCCATTTATGTCCACTTTATAAGGATGTCATGAATGAAGCAAAATATAAAGAAAAGTTAACCCATGACCCACGCTCAAAAGCATGCAGAAGCGAATCCTCCTGGCTTTTCTAAGTCAATTCTGCAGCAGGGATGATGAGAGTTAACATGACCCCACAGTTCGGGGTGATGCCACAGAGTATGCAGAGCAGAAGCCCTAGGCCTCTGAGGCTCCCTGCAATCCTTCCCATGGCTGGTGGCTCCACTCCTATGTCTCCATCCCTACTGCAGGCATCTCCCCTGGGGAATCACATTGCAGACAGCACCAGTTGTACTTCCAGTTTGTCTTTCAACAGGAACTGAAATCCTTAATGCTTTGCAGGGTGCTTCTGACATCAGAGGCCACCAAATAATAAATGTCATTATTATCTGAATCGGTGCCTTTGGGTCTCTTCTCCCACAGTTGAGGAGGGCTGGCTCACCCAGAATAAGAACCTGCATCTCGTGGCTGTCACCACTGAGGACAAAGGACTGAAGCAGTCATCTTGGAAACCTCTGGAGGAAGGCTCCTCAAGGGACAGAGTCTTGTCTCTCTTTAGACCCTTCTGGATGTACGCCAGTGCTTAGTGCAAGGGACAGTCCTAGTCTGTGTGGTCTGCTTAGAGAGCTGATAAGGCCAGTTTACCTGGGCTGTAGGACCAAGAAATGATTTTCTTCTGTTCTTAACTCTCCAGCTTCACCTTCTACCAATAAGTCTCTACCGGGGTAACTCTGCTTCCCTGGGGAATATTTGGCAATGTCAGAGACATTTTTGGTGGCCCAAACTCAGAGGGGAGGAGAGAGGCACCAGTAGAATCTGGTAAGTAGACGGCACATCAAGCATCCTACAATGCCCTGGAGAGCCCCTACCACAGAGTTGCATCTGGCTCCGCACCTGGGTGGTGCCACTGGAAAGAACACTCCCATTGCCCTCGGCTCTGCCACCTTCAGCCAGTCACAGACTGGAGCAGCGAGGAGCTGCTGTGTATCTCCTTCATTTTGGGTCCTCACACATCATTTCCTCTGGGGCCGCCCTGCCCAGTTCCACACTGGGTAATTTCCATGCATCCTCTGGGTTGTAGCTGAAATCACATTTCTTCGGGGAGGGCTTTATAGAACTCCCCTCCTAAATTAGGTCCTCCTGCTCTGCCTTCCAGCAGCAGCCCAAGTCTCCCTTTTGGAGCACACAACACAGGCACTATGACTTTGCTGATGTCTGCATCTGCTGCCAGGAGGGCAGCAACCCGAGGGCGGAAGCTGTACTTGCCACTGCCCCGTCCCTAGGCTCTAGCCAGACCCAGAGCTGGTACACAGGACGGATCCACTCCAAACAGGGGAGACCAAGAAAGCCCTAAGAGATATTAAAAACCAAACAAGACACCCTGAAGAGAAGAAGGCAGCTCCTTAGGAGTTGCTGAGGAAAGCCCTCTATGACAAATAGAAATGGCAGGACACTAGTCTATAGTTACAGCTTCTTGTCATTCATACAGCAGAAAAAATTGTACATGTATCTAACGCACATAGAATATCTTTGGAAGGCTACACAAGCAATTGGCTATGCTGAGAGACATGCTTTCTGGTGTACGTATGCCCTTTTGAATTCTGTAACATAGGAATTTTTGTTAAGAAATTAGCTTTTAGAGGAATGTACCTAACAGTCTATATCTTCAGAGGCTAAAAGAACTTATTCTAGTAGAATGTCCTGTGGTGAGATCCTGGCACTGCCTAACTGATACAGGGGGGCAGTTTGGTGCCTAGCCTCTTGAGTGGGCCTGTTCTGTCTAATTGCTTGTTCTGGAAAAAATTTCCCCACGGGAATCTGAGCACATGGCAATCCTTGTATGTATAAAGAGACACTTTTCAGAAGCTTTGCCTTTTCCTGGGTGCCCTAAGCTGTGCCACCTCGGCCATGGTACATCCTAGGTTCTGTCAGTCCAGCGGGATTGTGCAGCCTGTGAATCCTCCCAGCCCTCCTCCTCCTGCCTAACAACTTGAGCCACTCTATCTGTCCTGTCCTTCCACTCCAAGCCCTGAGCAAGTGAAGAGATGATAACGAAATGCCAAAGTGAACAAATGCCATCCCTTGTTAGCAAAAAAGGAGGAAGGCTCCTTAATGGAGAACAAAGTTGAAATTAATGGTGAAAATGAGGTCTATCGGTGTAATCTGTGGACTGGTGTCTTCCCATCTCCTATTAGCATAGATAACAGAGTTGTCTGTGCAATGATAAAGGGAAGCCGTGTGCAGTTTCCCATAAATCTCCATGGCTTCTCTCTCTTCCCTGGCTTGGACTTCAAGAGTGCTCATTCTTATCAGGAAGGTTTTCCCTCCAATTTGCTTCCATCCAGCCCAAACTGCAAAACGTGTTCCAATGCCTCCTCCTCCCTCCTCTACTCCAGCCCAGCTCCACCAGCATCTCAAGAGAGTGGCAAACTCCTGACAATTATAGTGAGCTCTTGCTGGTCCAGGACTTTTCAACTGGAAGCACTAGGTTAACCTGCCTAAGTCAAAATGTGCGGGACATCTGGACAGGCAATGCCCAGATTGCAGTGCAGGCTTCCAAAAGACCTTCAGGGACCTGTTGAGGATTCACTTTTCTCGGTGATAAAACAAACTCACCAAGCATTTTTAAAATTTATGTTTTAGATCTCTCATCTCAAGAAAACTGCATAAACTCTTCTTAGCCACAAGCCATAAACTACGTATGTTTCTTTAACTCTTAACAGAACTTACCAATGACCACTTATTAGCTGCACTCCATCAAAAATAGTGATATCTGCAGACTAAAGCACCTGCTGAGGCAGAGCACAGTGGCCGGTTCGATCCCCAGCCTGCCGTGCTGGCCCTGCCTCCAGGGCACGCTGAGACAGCTCCTCAGACTGGGCGTGGTGTTAAGCCCTGCCATTCCAGCACTTGGTGGGCTAAAACAAGAGAATCACTACAAGTCCTATCTACACAGTGAGACCCTGAAGACCCTGCAGACCCTGTACTCAATACTAAAAAAAAGTGATATCCACACTTCTCTTTTGTTTGGTTTTGGTGGTAATGGGGATTGAACCCAGGGCCTTGGCACTTAGCCTTTTATTTTTTAAAAAAATTTTGAGTCAGGTTCTTGCTAAATTGCTAAGGTGCCCAGGCTGGGCTAGAACTTGTGATCCTCCTGCCACAGGCTCTCATGTCATGTGGACAGAAATTATTCTTTTAAAAATAAATTATTAGGTTTGTAAAATTATAATACTTTAAAAATGAAGTTTCTGATCCAATATATCTTTCTAGCTATTGTGGATTTGTTAAAAATTGAAGTTAATTAAATAATAAAGTTTTCTAGAACTTGTTTCATGAATATCGGTGATAATCATATTAATAGTGATAACAAAAATAATAAAATATTTATTTAAAAACATACTATGTATATCTCACTTAATCCTCACAACAGCTCTATTATTATCATCTCTGTTTTACAATTAAGGACAATTATAAACCACTTGAATTCGTTCTGTATCTATGACATGGCGTTCTCTAAAAAGAAAAAAAAGTTGAGGCAATAACATCTTCCTAAATCAGACAGCATTTCCCTAATTAGCTTGAAAAAAACCCTTCAGATTTTTTTCAAAACCTAAATTAAGATTAATTAAACTAGATTAAGCTTAAGAGACAAAAATCATTTAAAAATGTTAGCATAGAAGGATGGCCTTCTTGAAATCTGCTATTATGAATGCAACTCTGGTGACAGAGGAGGCTGGTAAGGTCTCTAGGAGCCCCTGTCTAGCAACCTGGCAGCCAGCCTGACCCGTGTTGCCTGGTCAGGTGTCCCCTCAGGGCCCAGGACCCAGGGCTTGGGATGCAAAGCCCTCTTTTCTCCCAGAGCTGAAAGCCCAAGAACAACCACACAACCATTTATAGTAGACTATGTCTGTGGATGAGGTTCAGGGAGAAGTGAAAAACTGAGAAAATATACCCACTTATTCTCCATATATCTGAAGTTGTGTTAGGTATTTTCATGTGAGGGCTGTGGCTAGGGGATTTTATTTTTCAAGGTTCTTTAGAAGCAGCCCATCTCAAGTGAGAAGCCCAGGTTCAGAGGTCTCCCAAGATGGGGGAGGACATCCAGTGCCAGCTCCTGAACTGTACAGATGAGAGAACAAACCCTGAGAAGGGGAAGGCCCCCCAGGTCCCACACTGAACCCCAGAAGCTGACTTGGAAGCTACCTCAAGCTCTGTTTCCTGCCCAGGCCACTCTGACAGGACCCACACAAGTCCAACCAACTCTGGAATTAGCGACAGCTTCTGAACTCAGCTCATGCTTGGTCAGCTTCAAAGGGATTTGCAAAAGTTCTTGACCACATTTCTGGCTAACTTTGGATGAAACAATAACACTGGTGTACAAGATTTCATTATGAAGATTTCAAAGCATTCAGTTGACAATTCATACCTGAGGCAGGTAGAAAACTGAAGCAAAGAAAGGTTAAAGGGATGAGGGTGGAGAAGGAATAGTATTATAATAATTGGTTTATTAAAAAACAAACAAATAAGAACTCTAGCCTCTGAAAGTAAGGCCAGAGAGGCAAAAGGTAAAGTGATCCTCATTTCACATTTCTAGTCTAACTTTTCTCTGTGAGATTAGTCTATGATAAATACCATAACACCAATGTTCTCAGTAGCACTGTTCATCATAGCCCAATGGTGGGAAGACCCCGAATGTACATCAACAGATGAGTGGAGAAACAAAATGTAACATAAATGTGACAGAACAACCATTTATTGAATATTCATTCAATGAATATCCATCCATTGCTATTAAAGTTCAGATCTGTTCTCAAGACCTGCTCACTGCCAAGAACATCATGGTCAGTCCGGGCATGCTCATATCCACAGACACAGAGTCACACGCAGGGCACAGTGTCCTCCAGGAACCATCACACATGCCCTCACCCCTACCTTCCCACATGGTAACTCCAACATGGAGGTCAAGGAGTGACTAAGGCAACCAGTGTTACTGAAGTCCCAGGCAATCAAACACCCTGATGTACTGAGTCTCATCTTGACTCTTCAATCTTCACGATGGGAAATATGCATTTAGTATATTTTACCTGCAGAGAAAACGGTGCCATGTACTAGGTAGACCACCAGGCCTTGCTCACCCAACTCCACTCTGTGAACAAAGAGTCCAGCCCCTGCGTGGCTATTTTGATGGAGTCAGCAATGGCATGTTGCACTGAACAGTGGGTGTTCTTAATGCAAATACATATAATTAGGGGCTAAATCTTTGTACCTTCCCAGGACAAAGGACATAATAAGCAGGGTGTACTCTTTGTAACTTCTGAGGGAAGGAGAGCTTTTCGTTTTTCCTTAAAAGAATCCATTTCTCATAAAGCGAAGATATCTGAGAAAAAGTATCTTTTGAAACAGAAGTGGGAAGAGGGAAAGAATACGTGTTGTATACGACAGCCACAACTTATCACCCAGACCAGAGAGGTGCCAGCACTGTGCCATACCATCACCTCTACTCAACTGCAATTTAAAGTTTTTCACGGCCTTCTCATCTCTCATGGAACTGATAACCCGATCCTTAAGTGTTTAAAGATCTCGAGTTTGTGACGACAGACAACCTCTAGGGGTCCTACCCACTGCCAACACACATGGATATTTAGCACCAATAAGCTATCCCTTGTAAGAAGTCCACTTGACATCATTCTCTCGCACATCCTATACCCACATGTCAAGATCACACCAAGATATTTAGAGACAAACATCCTTAGAATAATGTTTTGTTCCCAAAGTGCTTAATTAGCAGAAACACTATGCTAAAGAGCTGTCCTTGAATATGCATGCATTTTAACCTCCATGTTATTTTTTCTAAAGCACACATTTTCCTCCGGCTGGATGGTCAGGAAATGACTGAACACACAAAAACCAACTCTGATAGGTGTTGGCCTGCAAAATGAGTTGCATCTTTCCAAGTAGGTTTCAGTTGGTCCTTAGGGGTAAAATCCCTTTTCCCAAGCAGGATCTTTGGAGCTAAATGCTTCTTCTCCATTCATTTTGGGTAACTATGGCCTAGCTTTGCCTCAACTTTTAGGAAATATCTCCCAACAACCTCTTTTGTCCCTTTAAGTCTGTCTCCCGCCCTCAGCTCCAGCCCATTCACAAGACTTCAGTTAGGGTATTCCAATTCCAACAAACCCATCCATTTGTGCAGTGAAAGTGGCTTCTGGATTTGCTCCCCTGGAAGCCCACAGACCAGCATTGCATAGAGCAGAGTTGCACAGACAACCAGGGTGATTTATCTACAACAACCACATGTATCTGATTCTTATGTCTCGTTCTGGGATGGCCCATCTACTACTTTGTCCCATTTCAACTAAAGTACTTGCATGCCAGGAAAGTAGGTAGGAGGGACCAGCAAGGGGACAGGAGCTGCACATACAGATGCCCCTAACCCTGGTTGCCACATAATAATCTGTGACTGTGTGCAAAATGGGCCAAATGTCACTTGCTGCAAAGGTTTGCCATGTACAATGGTTTTCAGTGGAGAGTGGAGAAGTAGCTGCTAGAATGAGTGACCATGTGGGGTTCATTAAAACTTGTGCATTTACCCATAAGGAAGGGTAGAATGTTTGTGAAGGGAGCCTCAGTTCTGAGGGATCCTGACCCTCACCCCAATAGGAATGATACTCTACAGGAGAATGGCTGATGTGCATCAGAAGCTTCCGATGTGGGCTCCCACTTAACTGCAGCAAACTTCTGCCTTCCAGTTTTCCCCACCCTGGGCCCCCCAGTTGTATTTATACTTTGAAAGAAGTTAACATGAAGCAGTAGTCACCTGGGCGTGCTCAATTTTTGACAAGCCTTAGTCACTCTCTACCCAGCAGAACAATTCACATTATATTCCAAATCCTGTGAAGATTCTGCCACACATGCTAACACTAAAATGCCAGTAGCTCCACTTACCTTCTTTATTAAGCCTCATAACCTCCCTGCTTTTTCCACCCTCTTTTCCAGCCTCTTCTAAATCTACATCTGCAGATGAAAAAGAAAAGGAAAAGAGAAAATGAGGAAGGAAAAAAAAAAAGAAAGAAAGAAAGAAAAAAAGAGGGGGTGGGGGAGGAAAAATAAAAGCCAAAGTCAAAGGGGGAGGGAGAGTGTTTATTTGCAAATAGATCGATATAAATACTGTCTATGAAAATTTTGCAAAAATTGAGAATGCAACGTTTTCTCCCAAGTCTGGGTTCCCATCTACCTGGCCCAGATAGGTACCAAAAAAACTATGCAAGCAGCAACAGAGTAGCCTTTTAAACAGATACCACGGTGGGGCTGCGAAAGCCCACCCCGCGGGCTGCCACGGGGAGCCGGGCACGGACAGACAGGCAGACAGACAGACAGACGGCCGGCCCTGGCAGCCGGGCCTCCCTGGGCACTGGTGATCTGTCTCCGTGTGTATTTATTTGGAGAGAGAGGGAAAGCATGGAGGACACGGGGGCCACTCTTCTCTCTCGCATACACACTTTTTTCCCAGTGGCTCTAGGTGAATGGAAAGGTTACAGGATAATAAAAGGAAGAGGAGGCGGTGGGGTTCTTACTGTCGGAGCAGTGTAATTTGGCGGCGTCGATCCAGGAGGACCAGGGTTTGCCCAGAAACGCCTCCGGACTGGGCACTTTGCGATCCAGTGTCGCCATTGCTCTTCCTTCTTGTTGCTTTTTCCCTGTTCCTTCGGCAGCAGGAGCCGAGAGACACGGGATTCGAGAACGCTCCGACGTCATCTTCGGAACGTTCCGACATTGAGCGCTCCGCGCGGGGGAGGAGCGGGGGAGGGGCCGGCTCGGTGCCCGCCCGCCGCCCGCCCGCCGTGCGCATCGCGGCCGCCAGGGGCAGCAGAGAGGCCGAACGCGGCCGGAGGAGGGGCGCGCTCCCCGCGGGGCCGGCGGACCCGAGTCCCGGCCCGCGCATCCCGGCCGGCCCGCGGCCCGGCCGCCCCGGTGAGGCGCCCCCAGGGCTTCCGGAGGCCCGGCCGGGAGGCCCTGGCGGAGTTGCACCCGAGTCCGCGGGGGGCCTGGGGACCTCGGGCTGCAGACCGCAGGCGCCGCTGGAGCAGGTGGAAGAGGCTCCGGCGGCCCGCGACGGGGCGGAGCGGTCCTCCCCGCCCGGGCTGCGGGCTGAGCGCAGGAAACTCGGCGGCCCGGCGGGTCCGACGCAGCGCGAGGTCGCGCAGTCCTGGTGGTCGGGGTGGCGCAGGCGTCGGGTCCTGAGCGAACTCGCTGCGGGCTTCGCTGCTAGGGAGGGCGCGCTGGCTTTTCTCGGGAGTCTGGACGTTCGGTGCTCGAATCAAGATTTTCCTCCTGAGGTGAGTAATAAAGACCCTGATAAGGCCTTCTGTTAGCTCTTTAAAAGACCGAGGGTTTTTTGTTGTTGTTGTGCTAGAAATTAACTGAAGTACACGTGTACCCCTCCCCGAATTCCCCCCTCTTCTTCCCCAGCACCCATCAGATCTCACTCCCGCTGTTCCCCAGATGTGCGTTTGCCCCATAGCCCGAGCACTGAAGTTGCTTTACGCAGCGGAGTTCTGCCCTGGCCGTGTCATCCGATGCCGTGGCACTTGTCACCCTGCACTCCAAGGCCAGTGTGGGGATGGGATGGGCGGTGAAAGAGGGGATACCGAGCTGTCTGCAGCTGTGCTGTGCGGGCTGGCCTGTGTTTGTGCGTGTGTGAATGGGCTCGACCCTGTCACACCCGGATTAATCACATTTGCCTCTGCTCTTTGGAAGGTTCCGGCCTCCCTGGGGTGCCGCAGGGTGGAGCGTTCCCATTTGAAGGATGTGTGGTGCGGACGAATACTTATTGCGTAGTGACCTCGTCCGCTATGCTGACCACTGGGCGTGACAGTTCCTTCAGCCCATCTGTTCAACTTTCCCACCAACATTGCCTGTCAGAAGCCAGCCATCCCTGGAGGGAGGCAAGCCAGACCTTCCTGGAAGAGGGGAAGAGTGGAACTCATCAACTCCTTAAAGGAAATACGATGCCTGCCCAGGGACTGGCCAGTGACCAAGCTTCGAGGTGAGCGATATGGCCCCCACTGTGCCTGTCCACAGGAGAAGCTGGTGTAGTTAGGAGTGATCAGAAGATGAGATCTTCTCTGCATCATGGAATTTGGGAAGGGTGGAGGTAAAGGAAAAATTATGTCTCTGCTGGTTCTCTTTTGGGTAGCCAGGCCTGGGTCAAATTGCTCACTGAATGCCAGATTAAAGAGTCTGGATTTTGTTTGACAATAGGGTACCACCAAGCGCTTTTGGCATTGTAAAGTGTGAGTTAGAAAGTTGTTTTGACTGAGGTGTCCAAGACTTACTGGAGTATGCAGGCGGGTTAGAAAAGGAGCGCTAGCTGAGTGTGGTAGTGCACCATGATAATCCCAGCACCCAGGAGGCCAAGGCAGGAAGATTGCAGCCAGTCTGAGCCCCACCTTGGCTACATGGTGAGCTCAAGGCCATCTTGAATTACATAGGGAGACTGTCTCAAAAAACTAAAGGAAGCAGTGTGGAGAGCTGGGGGCCTGACCCCGGCAGTGTGTGCAAGTGTGATGCTGCTTGGAGAAGGTGTCTAGGAGGCGGGATGTTTGGTTGGATTTTGGAGAGACAGGCAAACAGACAGACAGACAGGTAGGAATAAGCAATCACTAGATCATGGCCCTTTCCATTCTGCCTTCCTCTCTTCCCTCTGTTTATGATCTGTGTTGGTGTTTATTCCTGTCTTGTTGCACAGGCAGGGAAGGTATAGGTTGCCCCCAGTATGGCCTCCAATGAGCCCCATCTTCCTGTCCTGTGTGATCTCCTCCCTTCTGGTGTGGGCTGGACCTGGTGACTTGTTTCTAACAGGTAGACGACAACAATCATATGAGATGTCACTTCTGAGATTAGGTTACAACCACTTCTGTGGCTTCTCTATCACTCACACGCATGCTCTTGGCTTGTTCTCAGGAGTGCTCATTGCCACACTGTGAGCTGCCCCAAGAGTGATCTATGTGGCAGGGACCCTCTGCTCCTGTGCCCGTGTGAAGGAGCCCTCTGGCCAGCTTGGACCCTAGGATCTTGGTCTCGTAGGCTGTGGCAGTTGATCCTGCCAGTAGCCTTACGAGTAAGGCCACTTTCTGGGAAGCAGTGCTCAAGTTTCCAGGGCTCCCTCCTCTCCTGAGAGCTAGTGCATATCTCTTTAAATAAATACAAATGACTCGGGAGGCTGAGGCAGGAGGATTGTTGTGAGTTCGAGACCAGCCTGAGCTACAAAGTGAGTTTAAGGCCAGCCTGAACTGCATAGTGAGACCTTGTCTCAAAAAGACAAAAAAATAAATAAATAAATAAATAAATAAATAAATAAATAAATACAAATGAAAATTCTAAAAGTCAAGGATGGCTTATCACTAGATATCGGTACTCCCTATTTTAGAGATACAAGACAGTGGCTCCTTATTTTAGCGTTAGCCATCTCTCAATAGAGGCTGCTATTTAGGACCCAGGGAATGGTATGATGGTGTCATTCTCTTCTAGCTGGCAGGCATTGATAGTAAAATATGAGCTAAGATTTAGTGAAAGCCTGTCTCAAAATTACAAAAGGAGATGGGAATACAGCTCAGTGGGTTATGGGTCCTGGGTTCAAGTCCTGGTATTATACCAAGGGGTAAAAAGTTTGGGCTAGTAGTGATTGTGATTTAGTATTTGTATGAAAGACTGGATACATTGCAAGATTTAATTGGTGATCAGATACATATAAATCATCATCATCACTTTTATTATTATTATTATTATTATTATTATTATTATTATTATTGAAACCAGGAATCAAACTCAGGATCTCACACTTGCCAGGCAGGTACTGCCAGAACACATATCCATTATTGCAGTTTGAGTGCTGTCTAGTGTAGAGTTTCTACTCGACATTCCCCAGTTTTTACCTGTAGAAGGTGTAGTGACTTTGTGATACCATAACCCACTTCCATTGAAGGATCACATGGCGGTCAATTAATTTGTACAGTCACGAGCTAGACAATAAAGAAAACATTGTCTATCAAATAACTAGACTTTTATGCTTGACTTTGGGTGAAAATTTAGGTCAGTTTGTAGTAGTACTCAGATCAATATAATGCATGTATATTACATACCCATTTATACTAATATCAGCTATGTACATAGCATATTCATTGCAGAGCTGAATTTGTTTTGATTGTAAATGATTGCAAATACTGTTAGTACAAATAAGGATTTGTGGGTCACACTCTTAACAGGGATAAAGTGACCCACAAAACAGTAACTTATAGCATGTTAGTATAATGTTTATATAACACACTATCTGGCAAGAGCGTAACACCCTCTTCCTCATGATTAATGTTTAGGAAGAAAGGAAAATATAAGCATTTTATTTTTATGGAACTGGGAATTGAACTCAGGCCCTTGCGCTTGCCGGGGAAGCACTTATTCCACTGAACCATCTCCCCGGCAAGCATTTTATTAGTTTATCATCTTTAAAAAATGACTGAGTGGTTGGCTTCATCGAAAAGGAGACTTTTCCAGACCTTCCATGGAAATGATGAAAATATGTTTAACTCAAACAACAGCTAGTTCTGGAGCATTGTGTGTCTGACATGTGTCCAATGTTTGCTTAGTCTTATTCATGTGCTGCTTCTGCATAGTACAGAGGGGAAGAGGGGTATTTGCTCTCTCACTTGAGGGCATTAAATGCCTGCTGGGATTGCAGAATTGTGGGGTACCCTATATCCTCTCTGTGTGTTTGTTGTTGGGAATTACCAGCAGGCAGCAAGGAGAAAATGACATATTCCATTAAAATGAGGTGTCCATGGAATTGTTTGATGTTCTTTGCCTTAATTGAATCCATCTATTCCCTCTGCCACTCTTCTCTCTAAATTTATTTCCATAACCCACTCTCCCTGAGCATTATAATCTGGGGGGACATTTGTTACATATGCTGTTGCTTTGTCTGAAAGCTCTTAGCATCTGGAGGCCAAGTGTGTCGTCCACCTTGCTGCCAGACAGCTTCTCCTGCCTCTTTTCTACCCTCCCTGTGCTAATGGGAAGGACAGGGATAAAAGGCTCCAGCAGTAACTGGAGTAAGAAAGATCAGAGGAAGGAATCCAGGCTTTTGCTTGTTAGTTTCCATAGGGCCCCACCCATGTGCAGTCTGGATAAGCTTAGACTCCACCAGTACATACAACCATGAAGTTGTCACATGAACTTTGCATTCCATCCAGGACAGAGAAGCCCCAGTGGGAGTACATGATCTGCCTAAACCTCCTCCAGCAGAGTCCTTTGTGACACTGGGCCCTCGGGCCTCCCTGGAGCCATGTGGTGTTCCTCTGCTCCCTGATGTGGCAGACCAGCCCCACCCTGAGCACTAGGATACATGGGAGAAATGATGGACTCCATCCAGTGCTGTAGACGATCAGAGGTGTCAAGTCCCCATTGCCCTGCAGTGCTTTTCTTAATCCTTCTGAACCTCAGTTTCTGCATCTGTTAAATGGGTACTAAGGCTCTCTCCTTGGGATTATTATCAGGATTGGGCCACAGACATCAGGCTTGGAACCTAGTAGAGAATTTGTAAATGTTCACCAAGACTATTGCATCCATTATATTGTATTAAGAGAAGACCTCTCTTTGAAACCTCTGGCCAAAACTTTATCCTGACATGTCAGCATGTCAGGATAAATGCCTTTTTGTTCAGGAAAGACCTTATTGTCAGACGAGGCAACTACCAAGAGCAGTCTGGTTGGGAACAAAGCTGCCTTTGTGTGACAGTGTCAAGTTATCATAATAGTAAGCAGAGCAAGGTCTCTGCAAGGTATTTCTGTCAAAAAATTCTGTCAAAAAATTCTTATTTCTTTTCTTTTGTAATAGAAGCTTATATTGAATTCTAAAAATCATATGTGAACCAATTTTATTCTTAATATAGTAGAGTATAGTAGTAGGGATAAAGGGGAAATTCATTTGAATGTCACCTGCATATCTGAATAATCTCCTGTCTCCAGGTCTGAAAGCATTTTTGCACACTATTTTCTAGAGATTGACTTCCCTTAATATCTATTGTTGCACATGTAGGTGCTGTTGCCATGAATGTGTATGTGTAGGGTTTTGTGTGTGTGTGTGTGTGTGTGCTTTTAGGGAAGAGTCTACAGAATATTCAGGTTCTCACTACTAGATTGGACTTATAGTGATCTGCCTGTTTACAGCCTTCCAAGAGCTGGGGTTATAGGTGCATGCCACCACACCCAGTCTCAATTGCTGTCTCAGCACACCCTGGAGGGGTGGCTGGCACCGCAGGCCGGGGGTCAAACCTCCTGGCCCCTACACCTGCTAATCCACTGATATACTTTGTATGTGTGTTTTAAATGTGAATCACTTCATTTTGTGGGCAGTTTTCTACAACTTTCCTTCTTTGTACATGCACTATTACATATGTTTGGTCTGTGTCTACATCTTGCCAAGCCTCATGCACTCATAGATGGGACTTTTGCAAGGGATTAGATTTGGGGGCTTACAGCTGACTTGGTGTTAGGAGGTGGGGTCTGGGAGGCCACTCACCGGATGTATGATCTGGAAGGATCCTTCCCTGCCTGGCTCCTCCTTTCATCTCTGTTTTTGCTTGGTTGCCATGAGGAGAACAGCTTTTCCTCTGCAGTGCCCCACATCGGTGCTGTCCTGCCTTACAGCCTATCATTCATGAGCTGGAACTTCTAAACTGTGAGCCCAAATATGTCTTCCTTGTTCAAGTTGTGTCAGGTATGTTGTCCCAGCAATGGGGAAAGTGACTAATACAAATTTTTATAACAACTGTCAGGTTGTTGCTTTGAATATACTGACGCTGCGGTTTAGAAACATTTGGAATGGGTTTGCAGAAGGAATTTAGGAAGATTTGAAAATGCCAGCTGGAGAAGAAGCCCAAAGTGCTGTAGGCCAGTTTAGGCTCAGGAAATTTCATTTGGGCACAAGGACTCCATTGGCATTTGGACTCTAGGCCATGTGTAGTATTTACTGGCAGAAAATTTGTCTACAGTTTGCTCATGTCTTGAGACTTTGTGGGAGACTGAGATTAAAGGTGGTGGACTAATTAATCTGGTGGAGGAAATTTCAAAGCAACATCAATTCAGATTGCAGCAGGGATACTGCTTGCTGCTTTTAGCCAGATTCACTGAAAACCAAGAGGGGGGAGAGGGAGGGGGGGAACCCATTACAAAAAATTTCACTTTCCCTACAAAAGAAAAGCCTATAAAGTGGAAGCAGGGAAGAGCCTTGTTGCTTGGAAAAGAAGCCCAGCACTTTGTATTAGGACAATAGGAACAATGGCTTGAGGGTATTTCAGAGATCAGTGAGGCTTCTCCTTTTATAAACTCAAGAGTGCAAGAGTATAAAACTTTGTTTTGAGAAGAGGGCCCTATAGCACCTATTTGAGAAGGCCACTTAGTGATAGGGTCCCCAGGATTTGGCTTGCAGTGGGTACTCGGAAGCCTCTGAGTGGCAGACACTGGCATCATCTCTGTAGTTCTGGTTTTAGAGGCATGAAAAATGCCAGAATTGTGTGCCAGGGAGGCTTCCTTTTAGATTTCAGAAGAAGACCTGAAAGCCAGCCAGTGTGGCCCTAAGAGGCCAGCATGTGAACTTGGAGGGGGAGGCTCACAATACAGTGAAGACTCTAGAAAATTGGAGAAGCCAAAAGTGTAGTGTCTGAGGAAATCCATCAGGAGTAAGCAAAGCCAGCCCAAGAAAAGTCCTAAGGGCTGTAACCTTGTCGGTGATGCCTCAGGGGGAGGCCATCTAAACTCTCTGGGGTTCACATCTTGTTGCCACAACTTGCCCCAGGTGCTGGGCATGGAACTATGGGATTTAATTTTTGGCTTGCTGTGTTTCAGTTTTGCTTGTGTCCCACTGGTTTCCATCCCTCTATCCTTCCATTTTAGAGTGGTGTGTGTCAGCAGTGTTTAACTTCTTTTTGATATTTATGGGGCTCATAGCTAAAAGTTTACCTCTACTTTTGGAGGAGACTTTGAACTTGGACTTTTCAGCAAAGTTGAAAAGTTAAGACTTTGATTTATAGAGATGGATGAAATACATTTTGCACTGAGAGGTACACAAGTGCTGGGGGGTGGGGCGCAGGGCTTACATCTCGATTTCCTCCCAGGGCCCCATGTGCTCCTAGGCAGTGCTTTTGAAAAGTGACTGGACTGTGAGGGCATCATTGCTGGCTTGCTGTGAGGAGGTGGTCTGGTGAAGGAGGTGGTCGCTGGGAATGTGACCGGGAAGGTGCGTGTCCCTTCCTTGCTTGTGCCTGGCTGCCATGAAATAAGAGCACTCCTCTGCCATACTTCTCTGCCGTGCTGTTTCTTCTTTGGAACCACCTGGCCATAGACTAAAGCATGAACCAAACTGAACCCCCTTTCAATTGTGAGTATCAGTAACAATGGAACCTCAGATCATGAACTCAGTTTTCTCCATGATTCTAGTTGCAAACCAAATCAAATTTTCCCAGAAGGTTAACATTGAACCTAACCACTGAATTTGAGTTGTGTTTTGGCCAATGTGGTTTGCAATCAGAATCATGGAAAGTAGCATGTTCATGAACTGAGGTGCCATTGTACCATGTCCCTCTGAGGAGGAAAATAACTATGATAACATACACGTACAATGTCTTGTTCTTTTTAATAGCTGCATGGTATTCCATAAAACTATCCAGAGCATATTTATTATCTTGTTGATGGACATTTGGTTTTCGGTTTTATAAAAATTGAGGCCGTCAACATCTTTATTTTTATATATGCTTCCTGGGCACATGAGGGAGTATTTCTGCCCAGAGGTAGAACTGTTGGGTATGTGCACTTTCCATTTTAATAGTTCTGCCAAATTGTCTTCTGATGCAGCTGACTAATTTATACTCCCACTAGCAGTATAGAAATGTGCCAACATTTTCAAACATTTTAACTTTTGCCAATATTATGTGTAAAAAAAATCTTATTTAATTTTTATTTTCCTCATTTTTTAGGATATTTTTGAGAATTTTTCTTATGTTCATTGTATTTTCACTTGGCAAATGACTGCTAGTATCTTTTGATGATTTTTTTATTGGTATTTTTAGATCTTTGTATTGATTTGTAGGAATTCCTGACACAGTCAAGATTTAGGTCTTTTGTTTGGCTTAAAATTTAAAGTAATGCAGCTTTCCAGTTTGTTCTTTTTCATCTTTTAATCTTGTTTATTACATCTTTTCCATACCTGTTTCCCCTACTGTCCTAGAGTTGGATGTACCAGAGTTTTCTCTGAGGGGTGTGTGTGTGTGTGTGTGTGTGTGTGTGTGTGTGTGCGTTTTAAAACATCTCTTCTCTGATTAGGTAAGCTGGGGGGGGTTCGACCCCCCAGCACCACATGCCACACTGACCCCCCCTTGGCTGTGCCAAGTCGACCACCGAGACCCAGAGTCGTGGCCCATGTCTGTAATCCCAGTGCTGGGGAGGCTAAAAACAGGAGGATCACTACAAGTTTCAGCTGCATAGTGAGACCCTATACCAAACATATTGAAAAAAAAATTTCAGGGTCACTGTCTTAGTTACTTTTTACTTGTTGCTGGGACAAATACCCAACCCCCAAAATGAAGGAAGGAAAGGTTTATTTAGCTCACAGTTTGCAGAGGTTACAGTTCATACTCTGCTGGCTCCAAGGCAAATGACAGCAGTTCACAGCTGCAGAAAACAAGAAGGGAAGGGAAGCAGCAGCTGTGGCGTCCATCAAGCCTCTCTCTTCCTTCCAGGCTGACTGCGAACCAGCGCTCCACTGTGAAGATGGGTGCTCCCCCAAAGTGGCACTCTGGGGTGGCCCATGGCCCCAGGGTGGAACCAGTCGCCCCCTAGGTTGGGCCTGAGGTCCCCATACCTGGAACTGCTGGAGCTGATTCAGACAAGTTGACACAATGTATCAACTACCACATTCACAAAATATTTTCTTGTATTTCTCTTAGTGTTTTATAGATTTTTGTCTTATACATAGATCTCCAGGGGTGGTGGTTGTTGTTAATGATGTGAGGTAAAAATTAGTCTTTGATCTTTTTCCAGTTTCTAGTTAATCTTCAGTGCCACACAAGATGAGTCACTCTCCTCCTGTGGCGGAAACCGCCACACCTCCCCAATCTGTGATCTCTTTCTGAATTCTCTTTTTTGTTTTCTTCCTTGATTTTTTTTTTTTTTTTCTGTAGCAATTCTGTGCTGTTTCAGTTTATTCTTATTTTGTTTGTTTGGGTTTTTTTGGGGGAGTTGGTGGTACCAAGAATTGAATTCAGGACCTTGTGCTTGCAGGTGGGTGCCTGTGCCACTGTGCTATATCCCAGCTCTTTCTCTTGTTTTAAAATAGGCTTTGTGGGGCTGGAGAGATGGCTCAGTGAAATAAGCACTTCCCTGGCAAGCTCAAGGGCCCGAGTTCAAACCCGGGTTCCACCGCAAAAAATAAAATAGGCTTTGCTGTCTATTAGGAAACAGTGTTTCCTGTTCTACTCTAGATTTAGATAATTGTATCTCAGAGTGGTCTTTATGCCTGAGGAGTATGTTTCCTGTGGCATTGTTCAACATTTGCCAAACCTGACTTCAAGGGGCTCATCTTGTTGAAATGTCCCCCAGGTGTGGTGATTTCCAAGCCAAATCCCTCAGATTTAGGGAAATGTGCTGTCTTCTGACAAAGCCAACTCCCTGGGGGTGCTTGGGAATTTCCTAGGTGATCTGACCACTCCCATCCCACTCACCTTGGACAGAAAGAAAGACAGGGAGCCCTGGAGGGGAGCTGCAGGAGAAGAAAGATAGCCCTGGCCCTGAGGAAAGGACTAAAGGTTCCAGGGTCAAGTGAGGGAGGTGCACTCTGGCTAAGAGCCGGGTGCTAGGGCTGCCGCAGGATGCCCTAGGCATGACTCTGGAGTCCTTTGGCCCCAGTAGTCAGTTGCAGGGTTTTCTGTGTTATTTCTTCTGCTTCACTCATGTGTTTACTTAAGTGACCAGGCCTATGATAGGTCTATTATAGCAACTTAACGTTGTAGGCTCAACTTCCCTGGGATCCAGGCTGAAAGTTTCCACCTGCACCTCTTGCTGGCCACTTGTGCTAGCAGCACCCTTATTCCTGGGAAGCTGACTGGCCAGAACCTCGGAAAGTGGTGTCTGGGCTGCCTCCTTCCTCCATCCTCCCTCTAGCACCCCCTATAGAAAGAAGTCCTGAAGGGTGAGGCTCAAGCTTGGCTTTTTTATGAGCCTACACACAGAAAGCTAGGCATAGAGTGACAGAAAGTGCAGGTTCCCTGTGGGCCAAGGCCAGCTTGCTCCGTCCTGAAGGGTGCTTCCAGGGCCTCAAGTGTGGCAAATTCCCACCTGGGCCAGTGTTTCACAGCAGTGGCCAGTTCTGCCACCCCCTTCTCCCAGGGGAGATTGGGCAAGGTCTTGAGACACTGTCATTCATCCTGACCCGGGGCAGAGTGTGTGGAAGCCAGTGTCCTAATGGGACACACAAGGCAGCCTCCGCCTCAAAGGTTCACCCCATCTCTGATGGTGGTAATGGGCTTGGGAAGTTGTGGTGGAACCTGGTTGATCACGGGTTGCCTTTCTCTTCCCCTCACTTGTAGACCATAAATGCCTGACCCTCTGTCTTACAATGTGTTATTATGTGATATTCAAATAATAAAGTCAGTTTTACCATCTGAGGCATTTACAGTTCATTGCTTTCCAGTGGGAAGTCTGATCAGTGTTAAGACACCTGTGGCGGGTAGTTCTTATCCCTTCCAACTTACAGATGAAATTGAGACTTGTGGGGAGCACAGCAAGGCTCCCACTCGCTGGTTTCTTACATTCCCGGCTGCCTGCCCAGTGCTGCTGTGCAGGTAGTATACTGCACATGGAGGTGCCATTTCTCAGGGATCATTGTTCACATCTCAGACATCGCAGATTTATTCCATTAATTTTTTTGGTAGCTGGCAGTGAAGTGGCTTATTTTGGCAAAGTCAGGAATATAAAGACTATATAGAGACTGTTTTCTAATGGATGGCAGTAAAGCTTCTAGAAAAATGTATGCCCCTTCCTAATACTCACTGTGGTGTTACTGGTAGCTTTGCATGCATTAACTGACTGGGAGTTTTACTCTTTGCCTGAGTAGGAGTCAGTCCCCCTCACTATCCGTGGTATGCTCGTACTTGCTCTTGTAACTTGGTGTAGGCTGCAGAATGTGGATTTTCCAAACACTGCTGGAGAGGGGCAGCACCTTGAGATTGGGGTCATGGGACAAATGAAATGGCCTTGGGATCTGGCTTTGGTTGTTCACACTTCCTTTGGGGTTTAAGCCACTCCACACTTGGGCTGCCACGTAGTAGGCAGTGGGAGGCTGTTCTCAGCCAGGCTGCTGATGACCAAGCCGTGTGCTGTGTAGGTCTTGAGCAGTGGCAGGTGCTGGACTCTAAGGATGGTGCAACGAGTGCTGGAGCACTGATCCAATGATAAACTCCATGGAGGCCCCTTGGATACAGTTACAGTCAAGATACAGGACAACACCGCTGTCAGGGGTGGGAGGCCTTTGTAGGAGCAGTGGCCCAGGGTGCCCCCCCAGGACACCGCCCACCCCCACAGCACTATCCTGTGATGTCATGTGGGGAATTAGAAGAGAAAGGCCGCTGCAGTTGCTTCTCTTGAGGAGGGCTTCATTTTTCCATTTACGCAAATACATTGGCATTCAGAGAATTAGGCTAATAATAAAAATGGTCTCATATAATGAGTTGTAACTGTCCCCGATGAGTTGGAGATAGAGTATATAAAGGAATTACAACCCCATTTTATAATCCGAGTAAGAGAGACTGGCAGATTCATCTTGCCCGGTGCATGCCAGTGCCCTCCGTTTCCAGTGAGAAGCTCCCCATTTCCTGGGGGTGATGAGTATGCAGTGAAAGCAGAGTGAACAGGAGGCTGCGGCCCTCATGAGGTGATGATGTGTGGATTCTGGGGGCCGCTGAGCAGGAGAGGCCGCTGTAGTGGGAGCGCAGGCCTGGGGCCGGGAGGAGAAACCTAGCCTGGGCCCTGACAGGCCTGCGGGTATCCTAGCTGGTGGCAGAGTGCCCCAGAGCTGATCTAGGGGACAGTGCCATCTCTTGTAAGGGCTGGGCTCACAGAGATGGTAGTTTCTGGAGGAAATCCCTGAGGGCTGCACCCGCCCCTCCGGAGGCTCAGAATTGAGTGGCTGAAGGCACACAGCATCTGCAAGATTGGAATTAGCGTGCGAACACATGGCACTGGCGCAGCTCTCTGCCAAGGGGTCTATTTCTTTAAGAATTTTTTTTTTTTTAATCAAGAATGAATTTCTAAAATTAGGTTTCTATCAGTCTGAATGAGCTAATAAAGTGAGAAAGACGAACTTTTAAAGATTCTGTAGCCTTCTGGCTGGCATGCTTTAAAACGATGAACGATGTACTCAAGCTGAAGAGAACCCAGAGTTTGATAGATGTTGTGTTTAGAAACCACACCTGTTGGTGCTGATACAAAGAAGGTCTTGGGGTCTGTAGTTTGCGCCCCAACGTGGGGTCATTTCCAGCGGTCAGGTGAGCATAACCTGTATTTTAATTGGACTGACAGCACACCTGGGGTGCTCCCTGGAGCTCCAGAGGATGCTGGTCATATCAGCACGGTGTGAATCACTAACCCTTGCAGACCCAGAAGTGCCGGGCTTGGATGACAAGTGCCACAGCTGTCCCGATGCTGAGCAATGCCCTTGGGACCGTTGGCTCCTTCCGTGAACCCTCAGGGGCCAGAAGGGATGCGCTTGGCTTGCAGGCAGTGGTCTACACTTGCAGTCCATATTTCTGAAGTGGTCATATTTTTTTCCTTGCATATAAAACTATCATTGCAAAAATAATTGGAAGGGAAGTGGCATAAATAAGAGTTATCATAATCCTAGGAATAGGTGTTCATACTTTGATTTATGTAAAATATAAAATATATATTCCTATCCTCATATTTTCTATTAGTCATATATTTTATATTCTTATTTTCCAAACCAAGTCACTTTTACAGAGTAGCATTCATGTATACATACCATGGATATAAAACATACTATGTAATATTTAGAATTATATAATATAGTTAATATACGTCAGTATAATCACTTTTAAAAACACTATTCCAGTGTTTTTTCCTGAGTAATATATATTTTTTTTCTTTTTTTTTTTAAGCAGTTTCCATTATAATATCAAAGGGTCCATGATAATTTCAGTTGAAGGATGACACAAGACTGGACAGTAATGTTCAGTAAAATTCACTTTAAGATAATAGAGAATTTTATAATATAAAAATAAGTCTTTTAATTAAAAAGAATATGCGAAAGGTCCAGGATGTAACCACAAAGCAATATGAAAGTACAAAGGCAGGGCAACATTTGGATGTGATTCCACAAGCCACAGCGTTCCCGAGCCTCATAGGAAGTTGGCTACACAATGTTTTAAAGTTTTAAATAATGCAGCTGATCTTGCTCTCTGGTAAGATCCATCTGAAGGGAGGCTGCAGAAACCCTTAATGACCTGGGGGTTCTCTGGAAGTAACATACACTCTCTCAGTGCTTGTATACAGGGAGGACACCCCCAGCAGAGCGCAGGGCTGCTATTTGGACAGGTGGTTGCCCAAACCCATCTGCAAGGGATTTACATTTGCAGTCACATTGAAGATTCAGAATTAAAACTAGAATCTTCCCTCAGTCCATTTCCATCTTCTAGCGATCCTCAGATGGTTAAAATGCCCAGATTCCCCAGCAATACATCTCAGGCAAGGCTGAGTCATGTTCCTCCTGCTGTTTTGAGGAATCACTGAGCAGGCCTCCCCTGGCTTCCCTGGGGCCACGGTGTACGGGTGCGGTCTCTCAGCAGAGGCTCCATGTCCTCCCTGCTCCAGGACCAGGACCCTTGTGGTCACCTGAGGGCTGCCCCGCTCTGTCCACTGGCTTCTGATGTCCCGCAAGCCCATTTCACATCCCTGGAAGCCAGGACTTCCTCTGGCTTCCACTGTCGCCACCGACCCAGCGTTAGGATGTCCCTCTGGCCACAAGTTTGAAACCACTTGGCCTCTCATCCATCTGGAGGCCCAGGTGCCTGCCCATCGCGCGCTACCGAGCAACAGTATATTTAACTAATACCTGTAGGCCTTTAGATTATTTCAATTTTTAAATATGTTCTTAACAATGATGTAATGAATGTTTTATGATGATAAATCTTTTTGTACATCGATATATATTTTCTTTTTTCTGTATGCAAAACTGCCAAATCAAAGGGAATATGCCCTTAAAATTTTTTTTTGAGACAGTGTATGTCTATATAGCCCAGGAGGGCCTTGAACTCACTGTGGAACCCAAGCTGGCTTCAAACTCGAATCCTCCTGCCTCAGCCTCCCAAGTGCTGGAATCATAGGTGTGCACCACCATGCCCAGCTAACATTGGCAAACTGCATTGAAACATATAAAAATTTCTTTCTCATCTTTCATTCTGCGAAAGAATTTTATCTTGTTATTTTCAGTCAGATCTTTGGTTAACGATGCTTTTTATTTTTTTTCTTTTTGTAAATTGCCCTTTTTTTCTATTAGAGTGTTTGTCTTTCTCTTATTGAATAGTAAGAGCTACTTCCATATTAAATAAAATAACTCAGGTTATAAATTGTAAGATTCTTTTCTATTTGTTATTTGTCTTCTATTTATAGATTTCTGTGAGTGCATATGAATCTGCGGATTCAGAAGCCATTGTTTTCCTGTAATTATATCAGACTGTTCCTTTATAGAGTTAGGTACTTTATTTAAAGGACCAGGTTTTCAACAAAATGAACTTGTGAAATGTTCAGCGTCATCTGTTGCTCACCCCCCTTGTTCTAAGTGTTGGCATCCAAGAGGGATGTGGCATCACTCTTGCTTCTGATCTCTTAGAAGGGCTTAGTCACTTTCCAAATTCACAGACGAGTCACTGCAAGCGGGAATTGGTGCTGTGTGTTCTTTCACTGGACCACAACTCGAGCGTCTTCCTTGTTCATGGAAGGCTATGTGGAAGTTGGAAGGGGCTAGTCTGTGGAGGTGTTCTGCAGGGTGAATCATACTGTCCCATTGATATGCTATAAGTGCACTGATGTGTTCTCAAAAAACTGTGGCACCCACCCAAGATACTAATACATAGTTAAGAAAATGCCACAGCCTGTTGCAGCTGCCCAGCAGCAATAACTTTCTGTGGAGTGGCACTCCCTGAAGGCGATCAGACCAGGTAAGCCACCTCTAGAGCCAGCTCTACAGGGCCATTGCAGGTGAGCTCATGTCTGGGCCCTGGTACTGGCGTGCCTAGTTGAACCACCCGTGAGCTTTCGAGACTTCTTTATAAAGCCCTGTCTTTGGGCTCTGCTGTGCCTGCTTGGCCCTCTATTTACACTGAGGACAGAGGAAGAAGAGAACCCACTACACTTATGGATCTCATGATCGTTCCTTGGATGTCACTACCAATTGCTCCCCCTTTTCTCAGAGTCTGTTGCAATTACCAGTAAGGGAGAGTGTCACAACTGTGCCAGGGTCCAAGGTAGAGTCATGGAGTCTCAGGATCTAGCCTGAGCACACCTCAGGGTACCAAACCCCAGTGCTGAGGGCTTCTTACAAGGACCCTGGCTGGGGTTCATGATGAGACCCAGGGTTCCATTCTTTATCAGGAACTATTGAAGAGTAGCAAGAGTAGCAACTGGGGCAACCAGCTCCCACCAGCATGGTGCCTGGTCTGTGGTACAGACCTCAGTCCTAGACCCAGGGTGTGGGAACAGTCTGTCCTGTGGACTGACCCTGTGCTGCCAGACAAAGCACACCAGAGGTCCCTTCATTTGGGAGAAGATAAGTGAATTTCCCCTCTGCCAATTCAGTGCCACTTGGTCTCCCTGTTCCCCACCTTTCTGTTCACTACCACAAAATGAATTAGCTGCAATACCATTCTCCTCAGACTGCCAGGGAGGAAGAGAAATCAAATATGGATCAAGCCCAAGTCTCTTTGTGGGCAAAGCTCACTGGGAAGTAAACTGTTAATCTTGCTTCCCATTCAGCAGTCCACGTCCTGCCAGTGGCTGCTGATAGGATGGGGTGCACATGAGGAGATACCCTGAGAGCTGACCCTAACTAACAGATGGCCACCACTACTGGTGAGCTGGATCTGAGTTTGGCAAGCTGGTGCGATCACAGGAATTACGAGTCCAGTCTTCTCTCTTTTTGAGGTATGGGGATGAGGGTGGTAGAATAGGACAGCTCCATTTTCTCATTCAAGAAGTATTTGCTAAGCTCTCTTGTGTTGCAGGCCCTAGCAGAGAGTGTGAAGGAGGCACTGTGGATGTGTTACGTCTTGATTTTGCAAGGGTATCTCATGGAGTCACTAACAACATCTGTGGGAGGCTGATGGTGGCCCTAAAGACATCTGGTCCTAATCTCTGAAACCCGTGAATGTTGCCTTACATGGTGAAGACTGTGCAAAGGCGATTAAGTTAAGGGTCTTGAGATGGAGAGATTATCCTGGATTACCCAAAGGGTTCCTGAATGTCATTATGTATACCCAGAAATATGATGGAGGCTGAGGGAGGTTCTGTGGCACACACAGAAGAGAAGATGTAAAGGCACAGAAAGATGGAGCGATGCCAAAGGGAGAGTCCTCACAGCACAGCCACCAGCCGCAGAGCACCATAGTCCTGAAGCCGAAGAAGCGGGAGCCTCTGGGGGTGTGGGCTTGATTCTGCCCCAGGGAAGCACATGCCAAACTTCTCTCCTGCACAGCTCTCAGAGAATAAATTTGTGTTTCTCTAAGCAAAGTTGTGGTTCCTTGTCACAGTAGCCCCAGCGTTCAGGTGAGTAGTCACAGCTTCCTGCCCGACATTCACTTGGGAAATGTATAGAGTGACTACAGTGTTCCAGGCACAGGTTTGCTCTGCTTGAATAAGGCAGACAGTATCCCTACTAATGCTATACTGGGAGACAGTGGGTAAATAAAAAATATGAAGGAGTGATTTTAGTTATAGGTAAGTGTTTTCAAGAGAAATAAATAAGGCAGTGTGGGAATAGGAAGGGCCTTTGCACTAGAGGACTAAATCCTAAATATCAAGGAGTTGCCTCTAGACAAAAGGCTTTCCAAGGGGAGGAGGTCTCTAGAGTGAAGGCCCTGGGGTGGGAATGAATGTGTTTGAGAAACAAGTGGAAGAACCAGTATGTTGGGTCATTTTGATTGTCAACCTGATTGAATTGAGAAGAGCCTAGGAAATTAAGAGAGCACAGTTTGGGTGTGTTGGTCAGCTGCACCCAGAGACCCTTGGCACGGGAGACTGAGCGAGGAGCCCCACCCAAAATGTGGCTGATACCATCCAACAGACAGCAAGGCCAAATGGAGCAGAAGGGAAGAAAGAGAGAGCCCACCAGAGCTTCCCCTTCCCAGCCCCTGCCTTCCTCCCTCCTTCCTCTTCACTAAGCAGCCCTCCTCCATCAGGCCCTTCTACCATGATATTCCTGGTTCACCGTAGACCTAAAACAATGGGGTCAGCTGAACAGTGACCTTTGGCCACAAGCCCAAATAAATCTTTTCTCCTTTGTTTGTCTCAGGCATATTGCCACAGCAACAGAAAGCTGACTAATACAACCAGATCTCACCAAATCCATGTAGAAAGTAAGTATGCATGGAAGGCTCAGAGGTCTGTCTCACGCCCTCTCCTATCACTAAATCAGACATGAGAAATCTTATTTGTAAAGCTTCTGGTAAGGTTTACTACTATTTGGTTATAATCAGGGGTTAGGTTTTAAAATACCTCAGTAGACTTGTACATCCCCCACCACCCCAAATAAAACTCATCTGGTACAAAAATGTGACTTTGGATTCAACAAAATGATTTACCTGAGTCAGAAAGGGATCTAACCTGAGTGTGGTACTTGGGCAAGCTCGGTGCTCAGCATCAGCAAAAATGGGATGAGGCTCAGAAAAGGTGGAGCACTTTTACAAGTATTTTAACATTTGGGGTCTGCTGCTGCAAGGTTGTGGGGGAGGTCGCCAAGAGCACCTCCTAGAGTCCTGGGTGGGTACCACCTGGTGGGCAGTCACTGGAGCAGTTCATTCATTTGCTTGCCCACACATTAATGTTTAGTGAGTGGCCCGGCCACAGACTGGGCTCCTGGCGATAACAGTGCGTGGGGTGAAAGCACTACCTGACCTCACGGAGCTACCGTTAGCTGGACGTGGTGGACCTCGCTGGGTAATTACTGTCTTTTTTACTGGATTAGATTTTTTTCAGAAGATAAAACTGTTCTATAGTAATAAAGTAGCCAAGTCAAACATTATGGAAATATGTAACGTAATAAAGAAAAACATAGAAAACAAAACAAAAAAAAGGCCTGAGCAAGCTACCACCTTCCCAGAGACAGGTGCCGTCAGCAGGTGGTGGCACATTTCTCCAGCTGTCAAGAGCTCATACGTTATATGCTGTAAAGGCACAAAAGTGATGATGGGAAAAAAAGAAAAGGATCAAAGTATATTGTAGGCAGGTTCAAATTCTCTATGATGAATGTGATCACTTTGTATACCTAAAATGTACCAAAAAACTTATTTTTTTTAAAAAAAAGCACAAACATTGATTCATATTCCTTTTTTTAGTTTAATATATCTTGATCATCCTACACCAACACAAAGAAATCTACTTCATTCCTTTTAATAGTTGAATAATATTCCAGTTTTCACAATTATAAAGTATGTTGCAAAAATGATGATTCTATATAATTTTTACATAGGTGTGGGTATATAAAGGGCCAATTCATAAAAGTAGAAATGGTGTTGGGGCTGGCCAGATAGCTCAGTGGACTAAAAGTGCTTGCTTAGGCAAGTAAAGGGATTGGGGTTCCATCCCTGGTGTACCATGCCATCCCCACCCGTGAGACAGCAAATGAGACTGGGCATGGTGGTGTACACCTGTAATCCCAGTGCTCAGGAGGCTGAAGCAGGAGGATCACCATGAGTTCAAGGCCAATGGGGCTCCATTGTAAATTCAAGACCATGGGCCGGGCGTGGTGGCGCATGCCTGTAATCCCAGCACTGGGGAGGCTGAGGCAGGAGGATTGTTGTGAGTCTGAGACCAGCCTGAGCTACAAAATGAGCTTAAGGCCAGCCTGAATTGCATAGTGAGACCCTGTCTCAAAAAGACAAAAAAAAAAAAAAAAAAAAAAAAAAAAATCAAGACCAACCCAGACCACACTGCAAGATCTTTTTCAACAAATGTGTCAGTGAGTATACGCAGTGAGTTACATTGTAGACACTGCTGTATCTTACTATTCTGGTTGAACTTGAATGAGTATGGAAAAAAGAACGTGTTTCCTTGTAGCCCCAACAGCACCAAATGTTATCAGTAATTTTAATCTTTGCCTGTCTGATAGGCAGCAGGCCATCAAATCTTGCGGTCCTTTAAATGAAGCATTGCAGACCTATAGTGGAGATAATGATTAAGTGGAGGTGGGCAGGGAATTTCACAGAGACCTAGTTAATGAGATCAGAGATGCTGGGCTCTGAAGTCACAGGTGTGGGAGGGGTGACCAGGCTTCCGGGCAGTGCCTACAGTCAGTGCCAAGCCCCATGGCGAAAGACAGCCCTGCCTTGCCATAGGCCTGGAAAGTGCCCCGGAGCAGAGAACAAGGGAGAATGGAGAGGGAGGCAGGGGTCGAACCTCACAGGGCCTATGGTTCATCTTATGGGTTTTGGATTTCATTCCAGGACAGAAGATCCAGTGGGAAGCTCACACATGGCATGATCCAAGCGCTTTGCACAGACCCCTCTGGCTGCTGTACAGGGAACAGACCAGGGAGACAGGGAAGGGTAGATGGAAGCATGCGATGGCTATTTCAGGTTGTGGCTGGGGTGGTTGGGATTGTGCAGGAAAGCCAGTCCTGGAGAGGAGTGGGCAGCTGGGAGAGTTGTTCAGGCCACAGATCCATTGGAGTGGGCTTGGGTGGGGAGTAAGGGAGAGGGACCATCTGGTCAACAGATGGAATGGGATTGTCCTGGGGCTGAGGAGATGTCAAAGGGTAAGTGAGGGTGACAGCCCTGCTCAAGAGCAGCCACTGAGCTCCAGTCCCTTGGGCCCACAGCCTACCCAAGGCAGGCTGGTCACAATGACCAACTGGGAGAGTGCCTCGGCTGTGGCCCTGCTGGAGCCTGCAATGCATGCCAGCTTGGGAAGATGGCACAGTGCCAGGTGGAGCTGATGAGGCCTCTCTCATGGAATCTGCAGGGGATCTGGAGCGATGAATGAAGTAGTTCCAAGAAAGGCTGTAAAGGAGAAGTCAGGAGGGGGCCACAGCCAGGAGGAAGGAAGAGGCAAGGTGCAGGAGCTGCCGGCTATAGGGACTTCAGGGTGTTGAGGCAGTGGCTGTGTCTGTCATGAGTGAGCCAGCCTTTGAGCCTACCAGAGCTGAGTTTGATTTCTCCGCTCTGATGTCAGCTGAGTGACCTTGAACAAGTCATTGACCATCTCTAGAATGTGCTTGCCACAGACATCATAATATTTATACTGTTTATTTATTTATTTTAAAGTGTATCAGTTATTTAATTAGGTTCTTAGTAGGAAATTTAGAACACTAATTTATGAGGATAAATTCCATTTGTCAGAGCAAAAACAGATCACAGGTAGCCCTGGAGCTGAGGAATAGTTGACTTTTTGCTAAAATCAGCACTTTCTGATCCACCTTGCACTGCTCTGAAATCTGCTATCTCTCAGTGTCAAAGATCTCGCCCTCCTGGTGTCTGGGTTTCTGCAGCTGCTGCTTCTTGAAGAAGGCACCAGTGAGATGTCTGGAGATTTTCACTTTGCTGATAATCAATTTTTGTAGAGGTGGCAATGACAAATTTCTGGTGTGTTCTTCCTAGAGGAACACGATTAAGGCTAAGAGGCCCAGTCACAAGTAGCAAGCCACTGGCCAACTGCTTCAGGAAGACCACTCTCTTGCCTCTGTGATGGCCGGTGAGGATGATCAAGATGGTGCCGGGAGTGATGCTAGCTCGAAGTTTCCTCACACGCTGACTGAAGGGTTTCTTGTCATGGCTCAAGAGCTTTCGGGGCACATCTTCAGTAGGGTAGTAGTATCTAGGCATTGTTCAAAGCTTAACCACCCAGGTACCTCATTCTTGTCTCCATTGACCAGTTTTGTGATTGTAGCAAGAACTTTCTCCTTTTTCCTCTCAACCTTTGATTTAGCAGCTGTGTACTTTCTCTTGTGCAAAGCCTATCTGGTATACATAGCAGACCAGGAGTATCTACCAATTCCTCTAACCAGAACAGGATTTTGGCTGCAGTGGGGCTGCCCTTTCTTTGACTTTTTTTGCCGTCATCTTACCCTTTTTACCAGTACCACTGACAGAAGCCTTCTTGGCTTCAGGTTTCTTCTCTTTAAGGTCTGGCTTCTCAGTGTCTTCACCTGCCATCTTGCAAGATGGGAAAGAGATCTAAGTTTTATACTGTTTATTTTTTGAGGTCATTATAAAATCAAAGGGGTATGCCTGAGAATGGAGAAAATGTTTGCAACCCAAAACCAGCCACTAGTCCTGGGAGACAGCTCAGCAACACAGCCCCTGCCTGGCAAGTACAAGGTCCTGATTGATTTCTTATACAGAAAACAAACAAAAAGACAAAAAAAACCCACTAGAGACCTGGTATCCAGAATTAAATGTTGAAAAAAGAAAAAAAAAAGTCTCCTATAAATCAGGAAAAAAGACAGCCAACCAATAGAAACAGGCAAAAAATAAATCGAATCATTAACAAAAGAGGATATTAATATATTACGAACAGAACAGAAAATATGATGAACCGATCAATAGGAGTGCGCTCCACACACAGTCACGTGGGTGAATGCGTTGGCTGCAATACTGAGCAAAAGAAGCAAAACAGATGGGTGCACGCAACACAAGTCTGGGTGCTTGAAACCCAAAAGCCAGGCATTCATACCACAATAAAATACTACACATGCTCATTGGCTTTGCAGCATTTGAAAAATATGACAATGTGAACTGCTGGTGAAGACGTGGAGCAACGGGACCGCTCTGCTGCTGGCCGGGCAGAGATGAGTACAACCATTGAGATGAACTTTGACCTTTTTTTTTTATGTATTTAGTTCAGGGTCTCACCACACAGATCAGACTTGTAGTGATCCTCCTATTTTCAGCCTCCCAAGCATTGGGGTTATAGGCATACACCACCACACCCAGTCTCAGCATGCCAGGGGTTGAACCCTGGTCCTTGCATTTGCCTAAGCAGGTGCTTTAGTCCACTGAGCTATCTGGCCAGCCTTGGCTTTTTCTGATAAAAGGGAAACTATGTACATTCCACAGCCTCACATTTCTATTCTTGAGTATGCATGTCTAGGAGGATAAAGAAATTGTATAAATACAATACTGAGCATAAGAAATAATGCAGAGCATATGATTTTACTTTAGAATTCAAACATGTGTAAAATTAAACTATAGGTTATGTGATACAGTTTATATTTTTGAGCACATCCTTCCTGCTGAGCTGCAGTCTGCTGAGCTAGGGGTTGGTCTATTTCTTGACCTAGGAGGAAGAGAGTTATACAAGCTTTTGTTGTGCAATTGTTCATTATACTGTATATTTGTTTTGAACCCTTTAATCCAAGAGTATTTCATTCCACACTTTAAACAGGTTTTAAAAGAAGATAGCTAACACTTGTAAAATACTTGGCATAGGGCCTGGCCCATATTAAGAGCTCAACAGATGGTAATTTTATTTACTGATATAACCCAGTTGTTAGGGCTGCCTTGTCTCCCAAGCAACCTTCCAGCTCCTGGACTGTGCTGTGTCTCCATGAGGCTTGGTTCTGAGGTTCAAATTCTGGGCTCCTGTGCTTTCCACAGTAGTCTCAAACCCTGTTTCTTAATGGCAGTGCTTCTCGGTGTGGTTTATCTGCTGCCTTAAACACTCCCCCAGTGTGCCACAAAAGGTTGGCAATGTGAAAAATGTTTTCGTAAGCATGTCTTTTGTTGTGCATTTCCAGAAAGCTGGTTTGGTAACCCAAGCTGCACGCAATCGGGGCAGAGCCAGACCCAGCCTGTTGGGTCAGAAGTCGGGAGTCAAGGCTAGACTGATGCAAGCTGGTACCGAAGAAAAGGGATCTTCTGAGTTTGAGAGAAGTAAAGACACAGCCACACAGTGATGATTCAGAAAGGATTAGATGAATCCTGAGGTTACAGTGACTATGATCTAAAGCCTCATGTGTACAGCCTTAATTCTCAACGTCCACAGGAAGGTTGACAATCACTGACTTAGGATAACCTGAGCATGTCTCTCTTCCTTGTAAGCCTAGTAAAGGAACTGCCATTCAGCGGTTACCAAGAGTGCTGCTGTGTACAACAGCAGCTTGCTGGTTATGAGCAGTGCCCATCAGGAGCCAGGTAGAGTGCTGAGATGTCATCCTGACCTTTGCCCGAGGAGCAAGGTGCTCTTGTTCTTGCCACTGTGGCAGGAATGGCTGAAGCAGAGGAGTGCAGGAACTTGCTTAATGTCCTATGGCAGTGAAGGGCTAGAGCCAGACAAGGGATCATTCTTATTCTCTCCTTCCAGAAGAAAGTGTAGTCCAGGGCTTGGAAGTTAAGTAGAGCCAGGTTTTGCTAATATTAAGCAAAAATATCCTAACAAGCCAATCCAATGTGGAGTGGGGAGTTCTGAAAAACAGCAAATGCTCTTTATCATATATGCTTAAGAAGTGATTCCTGCACTGGGCAGTAGGTTGGACTGAATTCCTTTTCAATGTCCTTTCAGAAAAGCCAAGATGCAAGTTTAGTCTTGAAAGAGCTTCAGACAGGGAGCTGGGCTTGTATGCTTAATTTCTTATAAAATGCATGGCTCCAAACTGCAGGGCTGTTGGAGCGCTGCTTTCATGTCGAGTTTCAATAGCATCTTCAGAGTTTCTAGGACCAGTCAAATGACTTTCCCTACGGGTTGTCAGTTAGGCTTTAGCTGATGGTAGTTTTGCATGGAGCTGTTGGCTGGCAATGAGATACTTTCCTGAGCTTCAGAAGAGACATGATTTGCACGAGACACCTTCCCCCACACTCTCTGCTTTAATTTCAGACCAGAGACACTGATCACTAGCTCCTTCCAGCCAGGCCGCCCATGAGCCGAGGGTGTGCTGTGGATAGCACATATGCAGCAGTGATGTTTGGTAGCATTTGAGCTGTTGTGACTCTGCCTTTTTTTTGCTGAAGTGGTATGTCTGGCTTTGTTTCCAGGGTTACAGAGAATTCTTGGTCTATTTCTATGACTGTGTCCAGCAGAGACGTATGGCTTTCTGGTTTTCAGAGCCTCTGTGACTGCCCCCAACCCCAGGATAAGGGAGGTATGCAGCCACATCTCTGGTTGGAATTGGCTTTGGTTGAGCCTTGCCTGTGACCTGGCAAAGCTGATGTAGTTGTGGTCATTTGACCTTGGCATGGTGTTTGTCTGCGGGCAGAGTAGAGTTGGGTGTCATTTTTTAAGGTCTTTGGCTAATAACTACTTAACTAAATGTATAGAGGCTTAGGAACTACTGTAAGTACAGTTTATCATTGCATAGTTAAGTAGTTCACTTAATATGTTATTACATTGAGTTTATTGAACAGTATTTTTATTAGACATTACTGTTTAGAGCAATTTTAGGTTCCCAGAAGCATTAAAGGAGAGTACAGTGAGTTTCTATTACCCTTGTCCCTCACAAGCACCAATCTCCCCTGCTACTAACATCCTCCCCAAAGTAATGCTTCAGTGACACTTCGGCCACAAGTGATGAGGTACCCTGATGTATCATAACTTCCCAGAGTCTGCAGCTCACAGCAAGGTGCACACTTGTATGTTCTGTGGGTTAGGATGACACATGCCCAGCATTCTAGCATCAACCAGAGCAGTTTCTCTGCCCTAAAATCTCTTCCATGTTCCCTGTATTCACCCCCACCCCAGCTCCTGGCACTGTACCTTTTCTCCCACTGTCTCCATGGTGGTACCTTTCCAGAGTGTGACATGATGGAGTGATATGGGATGCAGCTTTTTAAGATGTGCTCTTCCACGTAGTAATATGCACTTGAGCCAACCAGATAACTCAGCGGATGAAAGAGCTTGCTTAGGCAGGCGCAGGGACCAGGATCCAATCCCCAGTGTGTTGTGCTGGCTCCGCCCCTGGGGCACACTGACATGGAAAGTAATACTGGGAGTAGTGGTGCGTGTCTATAATCCCACCACTTGGGAGGCTGAAGACAGGAGGATCACTACGAGTCTGATCTGTGTAGAGAGACCCTGTAGTCCCTGTACTAAATACATTAAAAATAAATAAAAAGCAAAACAACTAGAGTAATATCCACTAACGGTTCTGCTGTGTCTTTCCAAGGCTTGATGGCTCCTTTCTTTTCAGTGCTGAGTAATACTCCCTTGTGTGGATGTATTCAGTGTTTTTGTCAATGATTTTACTTTGGTCTTTTGTCCTAGGTAAGGACATCTTGGTTGCCTCCAAGTTTGGCAAGTATGCATAAAGTTTCTCTAAAGATCCATGTTAAGGTTTTTATGTAGATACAACTTTTCAACAATTTTGGATAAACACCAAGGAGCACAATTACTGGATCAAATTGTCTTCCAAAGTGGCTGAACCATTTGCATTCCCACCAGCAACAGATGAGAGTTGCTACCCTCATCTATCTTATCTGCATTTGGCATCGTCAGAGACTTGGATTTTCACCAGCCTGATTGGTATATGGTGGTGTTTTGCTGTTGTTTTAATTTGAGTTCTCTAATGGCATTTGCTATTGAACATCTCATATCCTTTTTTTTTTTTTTTTTTTTTCTTTTTTGCCATCTATGTATCTTCTTGGATGAGGTATCTGCTCAGATCTTTTGCCCATTTTCAATTGCGTTACAGAAATTCTTATTGTTGAGGGCTTATTTTCTTTTCTTTTTTTTTTTTTTGTATTTGTACAGGGTCTCACTACACAGATCAGACTTGCAATGATCCTTCTGTTTTTCAGCCTCCCAAATGCTGGGATTACTGGCTCCTGCTACCACACCCAGTCTGTTACAGTCTCAGTATGCTGTAGGGGTGGGGCTGGCATAGCACACTGGGGGATCGAGCCCTGGTCACTGAAACTGCCTAAGTAGGCACTCTAGTCTGCTGAGCTACCTGGCTGGCCCTTACTGGTTTTTTTTTTTAATTTTTAGGGAAAGGTCTGCAAAGTGTTTAGGGTCTCACTACTAGATCAGATTTGTAGTGATTCTCCTGTTTACAGCCTCCCAAGAGCTGGGATTATAGGTGTATGTGCCACCATGCCCAGTCTCAATTGCTATCTCAGTGCACCCTGGAAGTAGGGCCTGACATGGCAGGCCAGGGAATCAAACTGTTGAGTTTTAAGAGTACTTTGTATATTATAGCTAGTGTTTCCTTACCAGGCATGTCTTTTGCCAATATTCTCTCTCAGCCTGTGGCTTGTTGTCCTCCTGAACATATAATAATGCTGTTACTTGTGCTACAGGCATAGAAAGTGTATTTAAGACAATTGTCCCCACTCAAGTTGCCTTTACGGTTATTAAGAAAAACCTATTTCCTAGGTGGAGAAAGTTCTCCGGCACTTTTTTTTTTTTTTTTTTTTACTGACTACTAGTCATATAGAAGTAGTATAGAAGTTTGTAGTGTAGATCAGACAACTGAAATATTTGGGAAACTTGTTTGGATATTATTTTGTCACTAACAATTTTCCAATAAAATAAATTCTGGCAGGTCATAGATAGAGCCTGACTTATTAGAGAAGATAAAATATTATTAGGATTCAAACAAATATCAGTGATTAATATTCATACATTGCTCTACATTCCACATTCACTGGCACTGCATCATTTGATGACTATGAAATGGTGACCATTTGCCCAAATAAAGTGGCATATGGCCAAAAGAAAAAAAAGTTACCTTATGTGTCTGTATTTCTTTCCCTTGTATTTTGAAATATTTAAAAATACTTACTGGAAAGGGATTGCTTCTAAATAGCATGGAGCCACACGGAGTGTAACTCCTGTGACTTTGCATTCAGAGTCAGCATTTGCTTAGTCTGAGTTACACAGCAGCAAATTGACACGAGCTCCCTCAGCTTCCATATGAAGGGCCAGGATTTCCTTGTGGCTGTTCCGAGGTGCAAGTGGGCCTGGCCTCCAGTGTGCCTGGCTGCTGTTTGCCTCCGCTATAGCTCCGTCCATTGACAAATGCCCGGAGTCATTGGAAAGGAAAAGTCTAACCTTAATCCTTGAATGAAAGGGAAATTCTAACACTTGGCTGAGTAGTAGAATAAACTCTGGGAAGGTAGTATAATTCGTGTTCTGATTGGCTAAGATGGACAGAAAGCTGGTTCACGGTCTAGACACGTGCTGCCTTTATTATGTCCACTCTCAAAGAGGAAGAAATGGTCAGTGTGGCCAAGTATGACATGGAGTGCTGCATGGCAGCAAGTGGGGCGTGAGGAACACACTACAGCGCCTCTGACCGGGAAGATACGCTGGGTCACCTGGTGCCGATCTCCTTCCTTGGTGACACTGAGAGAAATGTTCAGAAAGGCTAGAAGCTTTCTGAAAGTAAAGCTGAAAGAGCAGGAGCTTCAAAATATTCAACCTGGGTGGGCTTTGCACAAGGCCAAAACCATGGATGCAGGTCCTCTGAGGGCCTGGGCTCCAGGGCCTACCTGTGACCTTATTGTGCTCTTGGGCAACTTATTTCCAACCATCGAGACTTGGTTTCCTTCATTTGTAAAACTGGCCTAATAATTTGGGCATCTAATACTGTTGCACAGTGAACATTTATATCAGATGCCTGGTACATAGTAGGGACTCAATAAATGTTAGGTAATTTTTAAAAAATCCCTCAGACTTTATACAGTTAATGGTTCCACTGTAGTACAAGCCAGGTGCACTATAACTTCTTCTTAGACTGCTTTCATTGTGAATGAAATACTCTGTCAACTAGGTTTCTTTCAGTTGCAAGTAGCAAAACCATCAACTCAAGCTAGCTTAAAAAAATGAAGTGGATTTATCAGTTCATGTAACTGTAAAGTCCTGCAAAAAAGCTTTCGGAGAAGGCAGATCCAATAGCTACATGATCTATCAAAAACCTGCCTTCTTTCCTGTTCATTATAAAGCAATAAGTTTTCAATCTGTTCTCCATACTGGTCCTGAGCTTCTGAACTCAAATGATCTTCCTGCCTCAGCATCCAGAGTAGCTGAGCCTGTAGGTGTCACCATTTCCAGCTGAGACCTGGTTTCTTCTGCTACTATGGTGTTAGCTTTATTTCAAGTCTGGCTCCCTTTGTTGCTGGAAGATGGTTGTCAGCAGAAGTCTGGGTCCATCTGTTAGAATTAAGTTCAGTCTGTGTGATGGAAAACACACCATGAAAGTGGCTGTGACAAGACAGGAGTATATTTCTCCTTCATGTAAAATATATCCAGAGACAAGCAGTCCAGGGCTGACATGGTGGTTTCCCCTTCTGTAGACCTACTTGTTTAACTTGGTGCTAAACATTTTAGGGCCTCTCCAGAGAATTCAAAGTCCAAAGGACTGCTGGGGTTCCAGCCACTGCATTTGCATTCTAGGCAGGAGGAAGGGGCAAAGAAAGTCTTGTTTGCTCACTTTTGAGAAACCTTCCAGAAAGTACTGAACAACCTTGTTTCTTACAACTCATTGGCTAGTACTTAGTCATGCAAGGTAGTTGTACTGATGGGTAGGATTAGAATATTTTGTTGGGTTGAAATGTGTTCAGTGAGAAATTGAATTATTCTTATTCCCAGGAAGATAGGGAGAGTCTATATTTGAAGGCCACCTGTTGTCACTCAGAGCTACATGCTTTGTATTTTAGGCTCAGAGGACCATCTTTGGAGGAATTCCCATGGAAGGGGACAGATATTTCTCAAAACAAACAAACAAACAAACACCCCCAGAAAATATAACTTAAAAGTCTCATTGGATCAAATTGGTTCTTGTACTGCATGGCTGGTCCTATCATTGTGTGGGGGAATGGAGGACGAATGTGTTCATTGGATGAGCACTTGTGCAGCCCAGCCCCTCTTGGATGGAGAATGAAATTGGTTTCCTTCGCAAGAGACTTTCTAGGATGATAGGAAAGGGACCATGGCACCCATTCAAAGCTCCCCTCCTACCATCCACACTCCTATGCTAAAGAATTCTAGGACTTGAAATCCTTGAGAGTACCTCATATTTCAGATCCCTTACTTATTTTTAAGGATCTTTTCTGAATCTTCTCCAGTCTTCCCCAATTCACTCCAGGCACAGTAATAAGACTGCACACATCCAATTCCTTGAAACGGTTGTTTGTCCATCTGTGAGCTGATCAGGATCACTAGTATCTACCTTTTCTTCAAAGAGTGAGGTGGTGCACATATACAGTAAGCATTTAATAAAGGCCAAGTAACAAAGAATTGATAAGCATCTGAGATAAATATTTGACTTAAATATTACACCATGCATAACACACATCACACATTATGTGGGGTCTCATTAATGCATATAACTTTTATGGCTTTTTTGGTAATAGTTAAAATTATTTTAAAACTTTAAAAATAAAAGTTAAATAAACCATATAATATGAGTTTCAGCTTCTTGAGGCCTAGGTCTATCTTATTTTTGCTGTCAAACTTATTCTTGAGCTGAAGCCATAAACTCCTCTTCTTATTCTACCTGCTTCTACTTCTCTGAATTTTTTTTTTCTTTTTAGAAATTCTGCTTAATAAATATTCCTGGCTCTATTCCTGACCTTATTTCTAATTTTGCCAACCACTTTTCAGTGCCCAAAGGTGTGATAATTGGAGACCGAGATACAGGAGACCAGAGAGCAGGCACAGTGCAGCAGGAGCAGAGTAGCCAGCCCCTCTGGGAGGTGGCCAGCCTAGCTTTGCCTGCTGAAGGAAAAGGAACATTTCCAGCAGTTCCTGTGAGTTTTCAGAAGAGCCCCATGTCCCCTCAGTAGGCCGGGGGCTACTTGTGTCTGCTTGGACCTCAGGCTCATCTTGGGGTGCATTAGGTTGGAAGTCACAGAATGTGGTTCTGTTGGCCTTGGGATGGCAGCCTGCCTAGCTGTACCTGGGATGGTTCGCACCTTGCTTGGCAAGGACAGAAGGCTGGGAGAATTCAGGCTAGATTTTTCCATGCAAACAGGTAGCCACAGATTTTCTGCCCTGGCCCTCCCAGGACGAGGCCCAGGTTCCCAGTGTTGCTGGCAGGTCTGAGTTGGTAATCAGGGAGGAGAGAATGGCTCACATCCACCATTAGTCACCGTGTGTGAATAGTCATCACATAATCACCATAATCGTAAAGTTAACTTTGAATATAATGCTTCCTCTGTGTCAGGCATAATTTAAATTAGTTGATACCGATGACCTTATTTTATGCCTTGAAGTAGCAGCCACCATCACTCCAGCTTACAGATGCTGAACTGGCCCGTAGGTCAGAGATCTCACTCAGAGCCTCTTAGTGAGTACATGAACCAAGACTGTCTGGCTCTATGTCCTTTAGTAGCACACACTGCTGCCTCTCCAGGAGGACAGTTAGTGTTATCACAGAGCCCACATGCTGTGGTTTAGGGCCGGGGTGTGTCCCCACGCTCCCTGTGCTGGGAAGGTGATGGCACTGGTGGGTTCATCGTGGCTGAGTGTGCTGTTGGGGGTGGGGTCGGTCACAGGGGGCAGGTCACTGGGAGGGTGACCTGGAAGGGTCATCTTCCGCCCTGGCTGCTCCCCTCTTTCTGCTTTTTGGGTGCCACGGTGTGAGCAGTTTTTCCTTGTCCCAGACGCATCCACCATGCTCTTCCCACCTTCAAGCCAATGTAGATGTCTCTTCCTGAAGTTGCAGGTGTCAGGTCTCATCCCAGCACCCAGGAGAGGGACTGAGACACCACTGGGCTGGATGAGAAGACTGAGGCGCCCAAAGAAGTAGGGCTGGCATCAAAGGCGGTTAGGAGACTCCACAGCTGGGTCCCGTCTTCCATCTCCAGGGACTTCTCCACATCCGGAGAGCAACCTGAGGACTGCATGGGATGAGGGCAGCAGCATAGAGTGGAGGTGGCATAGCACAGCTGCAGGGCAGTGCTCAAGGTGCTTAGCCTGCAGCCCAGGCATTGCTTCTGGGCCTGGAGAGAGTGAGGTGTGTGTGTGTGTGTCTGTGTGTGTGTGTGTCTGTGTCTGTGTGTCAGTGTGTCTGTGTGTTGGGAGATGTGGAACAGCAGCTGGCTCTAGCAGCAGAATTCATTGTGCTTTTGCTGTTCACTGGTCTCTTCCTCATTTTAACGCAGGGTCACTGGTCAAGAGTCCTAGGACCCTCTCGGGGTTATAAAGTAGCAGATGCCGCAATTGTAGTGCCACCAGGTCTGCAAGAGAACTAGCCAGGGGAGACATCATGTATTTATTTGCTCTGTGCCTCATTCCTTAAAGGTTGTATGGCAGTACACAGTAATGGCTCTTACACTAAGAGAGCACGTCAGTTACCTGGCCACAGGTTCCAATCCCAGGTCCTGCAGGTGAGTCCTACCCTCTCCCTGCAACTAGATTATCTCTCAGTGGAGTGGTATCTGCCTCCTAGAAACTGGGTGATCATTACTAGCACTTTATGTAATGTTCCTAGCCTGGGCCCAGAGTTCAGTGTGCCTGGTGGATTGTTGCTATTACTAATAATGGATTCAATGAGGCAGAGACTGACTTAACAGAGGAAAACAAGGGGAAAGATCCTAAAATGGAGCCAGGAGTGAAACCAGCACAAAATTCCTACCATAAAGTTATCCTTACTTTTTCTAGGCTGGTGGTGACAAGCAAACTGCAATTGTTAGGTGTTTTGTGTGTTTATAAGAGGAAACTGGGGTATGCACAGGCACCTTCCCCAGTTGAAGACAGCAGACAGATCTCTTTGGAGTCTTTCTGCAAAGGACATATGGGGCATTGTAAACAACATCCCACCTAATGACAAGTGTCCCTGTCCCTTAATAGAAGTAAAGGGCAAAAAGCCCCAGCAAAGTCCTGCAAGCCCCTGAGAGCCCTCAGATGGGAGTCCAGGCAAAGGGCTCCAAGCTGCATCCCTGGAGCTAGAGCTGGAGCTGGAGGCTCTTTCTGGGGGAGAGCAGAGCCCACTGCATGTGCTGCTTCACTTGAGTCTTGTAACATTCTGATGGGATTGGCAGTGAGGCCAAGCTTGGTTTACAGGCAAGTACACTGAGGCCCAGGAAAGTTAAGAGAGCTGCCCAAGGTCATTGAGTATGTATTCCCTAGCCAAGCTCCAAACTCAGGCAGGCAGCCCTGGAGCCTGTCCCTTCCTGCTCTGGAAAGCTGGTGGGATAAAAAGGCTGTGACAGTCCTTCCTATGGATGCCCAAGTCAGTTGAACTCTGATCAATTTTGGACAGCAGGAGTTGAAGGTAATTTGTGCTTCTGGATGAGTTACTAAGGGGCAGATGGTGGGGATGGGGAGGTGTGGTGAAGCCATGGGATTTTTACCCATCAGTTGGGGTGTCATACTATAGGACCCACATGCTTGGAGCCTAGGACAGCCCCCAACCCGAGAACCAAAGGGATCTTGGACCCGGCCCAGAAGAGGTAGGCAGGTAGGGGAGCAGGGCCAAGATTCATCTGAGAGAGCTAACACCAGTGTGCTCCAGGGTGCAGACAAATAGGTGATTGAAAACCTGGGCTTCTCCATATATCAAGGCTGCAATAATTTTAGTCTGCAAAAGTGTCAATGCAGTTAAGGTCTTGATCTGGCTATTTTTAAAAATGAATATATGGCACTCATCAGATACTCCACAAACATCTATTTTGATTTTGGACCTTCCAAACTCTCTGACAAGAAACACTTCCATCCCAGCAGAATGTTCTAGAAGGGCCACACACAGCACTGGGCTGCCTCTACCTGGTAGACCGTGCGTGGTTATCCATACAGCACTCTATATTAATGGTTTCCACATCCATGACTTCAATCATCTGTGCAGTGAAGATGCTTGGGGGAATATTGTGCCTGTACTACATGTATCTGGATACCCTTTACCCTCTAAACCATGCATTTTAAGAACTATGTACATTGTATTGAGGACCATAAGGGATCTAGAGATGATTGAGAACACATGGTAAGATATGCATGCTATACCATTTTACAAAAGGGACTTGAGCATCCCTATTTTTTGATGACCTGTGTGTCCTGAAACCAAGCCCTGGTGGATACCAGGTGAGGAGCAGGCCAGATCAGTTGGTGGCATCCCATTACCTCTTCTGTGAGGGCTCGTGGTCTCCTAACCCAAGTTGTCAGTGTTCTGAGGGTGACTGCCCTTTCCCTGCACATGTCCCCCTTAGTTCCTTGATTCCTTATGCCTTAGATTGTGGACAGCTTGCTTTTACTCACTAGAGAACACAGTGTACCCCAGGCCATAGGAAAAACCAAGTGACTGGTCCCTTACCTAAGTCACCTGCTCTGTGTTTAGTCCCTGGCTCCCCACATCTTCTTGGGTTTTGTTCTTTGCCAGGAGTTGTCATCCCAACTAACCAGTTGTGTAGCCCCCAAATTCCGTTCACTTTTCTAGAGAACAGAATTTAGATTATCTCTCAGTTCCCATTTATTTCTCAAGCTATGTCCAGAACTTGCTTTTCTCCCATTTCTCTGTCTGTCTGTCTGTCTGTCTGTCTGTCTGTCTGTCTCTCTCTCTCTCTCTTTCTCTGAGACAAGATTTCACTATATCGTTTAGTCTGCCCTTGAACTCACTTTTTCATTTTTTTGAGGCAGGCTGGCCTCAAGTTTACAATGATCTTCCTGTCTCAGTCTCCCGAGTGCTGGAATTACATGTGTGTGCCACCATTCCTGACTCTCCATGAAGTCTCTCCCAAACTCACATTTTTTTTTTTGTTTTTTTTTTTTCCCATAAGACAGTGCATGTTCTATTGTGTAGGTGCAACCCCAGGCATGGTTTTATGCAGCATCCCCTTTCCCACTACATCCTAGTTACTGGAAATTATAGAATAGTTGGCAGTTATATTATTATATAATGAGAACAAAATAACAATATAATAAAAATTGTCCCTAAGCAGAATGATTAAGTAGGGTGCTCTGGTGTACCTTACTTAAGAAGGATCAACCCGGCTGGGGTGGCCTTGCCGGCCTCACATTGGGCTGTGGGGGACAAGTGGGGTGTGACAAGTGGGGGCAAGCAGGAGAGTGTCATGGGGATGAGGGACATCTTGAAGAAAGGCATGGAGGAGGCCCGACCCGAGGCCGATGCATTGGAGGAGCAGAGAGATCAGGAACTCCAGCCAATGGTCTTGTGGTAGTGAAATATTGATTGTGGTTCCTCGAGAATGAGACACTCAATAGTATAAGCTGCTAGAATCCAGCCTTTCGCCGAGTCTTATTTTCTTACGTGTGTTTGTTTGTTACAGAGAGCTGTGGTGATATGAAGGTGTTGTGGCAGCCTTGTCTCAGGCACCCGCTGAACCCAGGGGCGTGAGCATCTTGGATCCCGACAGGTGGCGCTGTGGTTAGGAACCGCAGAGGAGATGCTTGGGGCCAGAGGCCTCTCTCACCCAGAAGGGCTTTATCTGCAGTGTGGGCTGCAGTGAGCTCCGGGGAGGCAACAGAGAGGCCTTCCTGTGGAACCCTCGCTGATGTCAGCGACATCACTGCTTCTCCACCGGAAGCCTACACCTGAGATCCCCGGAGGGCCTGTTAGAACACAGGGTGCTGGCCCCACCCCCCACAATCTCTGACTCAGTAGATTTGGATCTGGGCAGGACAAACGTGCATAGGGAGCAAGACTGAAGAGGCATCACAGCTGGAGGACAGGTCTCCTCCAGGCTCCCATCGTTAACTTCTAAAACTTTCCATCTTTAGGT